>JALNIF010004071.1:0-11398 GCA_026284005.1 Thecaphora frezii | reverse complement strand
AGATTGTGGAGAGATATGAGGGCGAAAGGCCCAAACTGCATTGCGATTCCGTCCATACCTGTTACAAGCGGATGAGATAGCCAATGACGACTGCGAAGATAGGCAGCAATAGGTTGTCGTTCTGATCCGATACACCTTCGAGCAGTCCGAGGGCGGCGACGAGGAAGCTGTATTTTCCCAACTGTCGCATGTGGGTGGCGAGCAAAGAGGAAAGAGTGTTTTAGCGCCAGTGTCCGTCGACTGCATCTTGGGTGATGCCGTCGTTAAGCGCAAAGGGATCCACTAGAGTCTGCCGGGCGTACTCACGCTAAAGTGCTCACAAAGCCCCACCGACCTCAACAGCCAGGCGCATCCGACGATGCTAGCGAAAAAGGCGGCGGACCCTTCGACCGTTTTCGAAGACGACGGCCAGTAGATGCGGCCATACCTCCTTCCTACTACTGAAGCTAGCGCATCTCCTACGCCCAGCACCAGTACGCCCGACTGGTGTAGGATCTGCGACCGCCCCTCGAGCCACAGCGGCGCCGCGCAGCCTGTTAGCAAGTAAAAGTGGCTCAGGATCACCGGACCAGAGTCTTTGTGGTCCAGAAACTCGCTCATGAAGACATGCAGTGACGCTCCAAACGGATACAGCGCATAGTACCGCACGTACTCCGCAAAGATGAAGATGGAAAAGGCCAGCGAAAAGGCCAGGTGCGTAAAGGCCGGCTGTGGGGGATGAACAGGTGGTGGAGCAGGGGAAACGAGAAGAGAAATGCGCACCTCGTCAGCTCAACTCGATCGAGGCACGCCTGACTCAAAGACAGTTCGAGCCGCGAATCACTCACGTCAAAAGCGATACCTGGGACAAAAAGCAAGACGGCCAGCGCGTGGAAAAACTTTCTCCTCGCATTGAGGCTGAGGTGCACCGCCTTCTTGATCGTCGTGGTGCCTCCGTCCTTGGAGAGCGCGGCAGCCCCCGCCTGGCCTAACTTGGCTGCCGCACCATTGGCCCGTTGCATGCCCTCGGTCGGCTCCTGCACCTCCTGTGCCTCCTTGGACGCCCCCGTCGCGGTGGCGGGACCGGACTTGCCCGCTTGTGCACGGCCGTATCCCGGACCGAGGCTACGGTAGCGCTTGGCCCGCGCCACCACCATCTGCCAGCCGAGGATCGAGCCGCTCACCAAGACGCCCCAGTAGGCAACCAGCAGCAACCGCGACCACGTCTTGGGCCCCTTGACCAGGAACTGGAACACCCAGATCCAAGGGTCGCGCTTGACCAGCATCCACCGCACCCACATCCCCAGGACCCCAACGATGTAGGCGGCCGCGAAAAAGTAAAAGAACCCGGCCAGCAGCCTCCGGTGGAGGTTCCTCTTATCGGGCCACCTCAGACGGTGCGTCGGCTTTTGCGCCAGGTTGCGGGAGAGGTAGAGCAGCGGCGAAAGCAAGAAGCCAATGATGAAGGTGCCGACCACCAGAGCTAGCTGGTAGATGAGCAATGGGGTGGGTCGCCGGAACGTCTTGATGTAGGGCGTCGTCACTGGAAGCAGCTGTTTGCTCAGGATCGTCGAGTCAACGGGGAAACAAGGTTCAGTGTGCTGTGATTCGAGATCAGCACGAGACGCAATCTCATTTCATCACTACTCACCTTTGCGAGGGACAGGTGGATGGTCTCCATCGTCAGCGTGACGCCGACCGCAGCGACGATGCCGAGCTCGCCCAAAGTGAAGCTCTTCCTCGCTAGCCTCGAGATTGTGTAGAGGTTGGCCTGGAAGAGGAGGCCGCACGTGATAATCTCCCAGCGGTCCATGTTGGCCCAGAGCGGGATGCCACAAGACATGGCGAACTCCCTCGTCAGCTCGAGCAGAATCGTCAGCACCGAAGCAAAAACGGTAAAGCTGCCTAGCCTCCTCCAGTTGCAGCGCGGAAAGTCTTGCGGCCTCTTGATCCACTTGGTGGCGAGTAGGTGGCACAGCAACGCCGTCGAGGTAAAGCAGGTGAGGCTGATAAGGTTGTAGCGGGATAGCACGAGCGATGTCATCCCCCCCACGGGCTTGTGGTCGTGATGCAAAATTCGTGGCGGGCCCTCGACCATCCACGGCGGCCGCGGCAACGGTTCGCCAGCGGCGGAGCCGGCCGTTCTGCTGACGGTCTGATCGTCCAGGGCCGACAAAAGGCTCGTCGCCGCGATCACTGGAGGCACCAGCAGGCCAATGAGAGCACCATCCTCGCTGCAGACCCGGTAGTTGCGATGGTCAGTGGCCCAGATGGCACCTTGCTCGGAGGTACTGCGGGCGAAGAAGTAGAGCGCGCTCGCGACGGTGATTGCGCCGAACTCAAAGGCGTGGCACCGAGTCTCGGGCTTCGCATCGTGGGCCATGCTGTAGTAAGCCGCGCCAGAACATGCAACCATGATGAGCCCTTCGATGGTCGGATTGATACGGAGCAGCCGCCTGCGGCACATTGCATTCTGCGCGTTGGACTCGTTGGCGGCTGGAGATGCTGGAGGCGTGAGTCTTCGGTCATTGGCCGCTAACGAGCCAAAGCCACCGCCGGCGCCGCCCTTGGTCCCCGCTGCTTGACCGTTGGTGGTGGACGCCCTAGCGAGCCTCGGACTGCTGGGTCCCGCCTCCTCCGGAAGCGGAAGCGTCGCCTTCTTGGGCGAAAGACCCCTGGAGCCGCTGCTATTCCCGTCTGTCTTTCTCGCAGAGGCCCGGCTGGCCTTTTGACCACTGCTCGAGCCGCTTGATCCCTGCCCGACCGCCGGGCTGGCGAAGGCGGGCCTGTGGCCCTGAAGGTGGTTTTGAAACGTTCTTGGCCGTTCAAAGCTCCGCTTGACCGCCACGTCCCAACCAAAGCCCTCGAATTCCGACGTCGACGCACCGTCGTCGCTGCTGGAGATGTAGCCCGTCCCAGCCTCGCCCGATGGGCCAGCTGCGTAGGTGGCGCTCGAGTAGGGCGCTGCCGAAAGGTCGTCACAGTCAGCCTGTTCGGCGTTCGTATCGGAGTCGACGCTAGCCTCGCTCACGTGAAGCAGCTTGCTGGCCGACCAGTGGTCATTCGCGAGCGGATCGGGCAGCGAGTGCCGCTTCTGCAACTTGGACGTAGCCGACTGCCGTTGGGTCGCCTGCAGCAGACCGCTGGGACTTGGCCTGGTCCGCACGGCCGAGCTCTGGGCCAAGTCCTGGCTCCGTCGCTTAAAGGCGGAGGAAGCCGAAGCCTTTGCAACGCTGGCTTTGGACCGGCGCCACTCGCGGATGCCTTCCTTGCTCTCCTGATTCGAGAGACGCCGCGCGTGTTTGCGCGGTTTGGCGAGGTCGAAGCTCGTTCGTTCGTTAAACGGCGATGCCGTGTCGGCCGACCAGCTCCGCTCCATCATGGTGCTCTCGGTTGCTTGGGCCTGGCGCGTGCGCGAACAAAGCCGCTAGGAAGGCGGGTGCGATATCGGAGCGTGCCGATAGCTCGGAGCGCGTGCGTTGGAACGAGCCGTAGATGGGCGATGCTAGTGTAGTAGTAGCGAGACTTAGACGACCATCCTTACTGGACCAGAGCCGTGCAAGGGAGGAGAGCAAAGCTGCGCCTGCGTTTTGGCGCGCAGACGTGGGTATCGAAGGAGCGTGGATGAAGGCACCACGATCGTCAGAAAAGAGAGAGAGAGAGAGAGAGAGAGAAAGAGAGAGAGAGAGAAAGAGACAGACGTGAGTGTCGAGTGTGGAGCGTCAAGCGAGAGGAGAATTGTGATGTGTGAGGGCGAGTTAGGAGGGGCGTGGGCGTGAATAGAGTTGGGTGCGCGGTGGGATGTGGCTGTATATGCGTTGACGAGTCTTCGTGACCAGAGATGCCCAAGGTGGTTTGCGTCAGAGTTTCGCGAGCGCAGTGCCTGGGATGATGCAGGCCTGGCCGGATCGGCAGTGCCGAACAGAGGAACGCGATCTAGGGTCCATCCCACGTCTCAGCTGGTTTGCTTACATAGTTGGCCCTCCCTATCACTTTGCACGCCCGCAGGCAAATGCTGAATAAGTTGAGTGAATTAAGATCAAGATTATTTAGGAGCGTGTTTCCTTTACATCGCGCATGCAGACACGCAACGCGCTTCAAGGCGAAATGTGCGTGTAAGTTTTGGCAGTTGCAAAAACTCTGGTGCCGGTTTGATGGATGTGTGGAAGCGTGTTAAGAATGTGGCGGCACCTGCATATTTATTCTTAGAATGTTTGCTGTGGCTTATAGACCTCTGGACACTCGGGCGACACGCTCGCTGCTGGAGGAAAGGAGGCCAGCTCCACCACCTCTCCCTCTTCACCTTGCTACTATGCTCCTGCATGGGGTAGTCCCGATAGCGGATTACGATTTGGTTGATCTTTCTTTCGCACAAACGATAAAGCGGCTCGCGAGCATAGGGTGACTGCCGTCTCAACCGAAGCTTGCTTATGATTTCTTTTAACATCTTGAATTCCACAAGGCAATCAGAGTAACCAATCAGGCTGACGCTCATCGCGTCTGGGCCACATTGACAGAAGCGCAGATTGGCGTGTGAATCTCGATAAGCCGAGGCGTGATTCTTTGGAAAGTATTCTGGCCTAGAAGCCGGCCCAAGGCAGGGAGAGCGGCGGGCCGAAGTAGTCCGAAGGCACGGTGGGCCCTGAGGACGACGCCGACGAGAACGACGGTGACGGCGATGGCGACGGCAATGCGGGACTCGGCCAAAAGCTAGTTGAGAAGGCCGTGGGGTGAAATGGTAACCACAATGGCAAAAAAGAAAGGCGATGGATGAGCGAAAGGGTCTTTGGAGCTACGCGTGAGGCGACGGAAACCAAATAAGAATCACAATCGTAATAGTTAGGCAGCAAAGCACCGCAAAGCCTCCACTCACTCTATCGGCGTAGGCGGACCGTACGACGAGAGGGGCGCGTTCCTCGGCCGCTTGCCGGCTCTCGTTCGCGTATCGCTCAGCAAGAGGCGGCCGTAGCCGCGTTCGCCCGGCCTCAGGCACGATGCCGGAAAGTTGGGCCCAAATAGGGGAACGAGGTTGTCGCGGATCGCAAAGGCCACCCGTCGCGAGAGCTCCTTGGCCATGTCCAGCGGGAGCCACGTTCCTGAAATCAGAGAGGGTGTCGACCAGACCGCGTCAGCTTAGCTTAGTTCGTTGGCGCCCTGTTTAGCGCCCGCAGAGACATGCACCGTGGTCACACGTCAAGCATCGCACTAGCTACCTGCGCCTGCAACCAGCTAGCCGACGGGCGCAAACGGGCGCGTGCGCCAAGCACATACCCTGGATCTTCAGGAAGCCGCCACGGATCTTGCGGATGTAAGGGAGCATCTCTGGCATCTCTTCCTGGAGCTGGCTGAGGTCGGCTGGGGTACAAAAGGGGAGGACAGAGAAGAGCAAGCGACGCGAGTCAGACGGATGGCTGCCCTTGTTGTGCCCGACGCCGGAGTCGAGGTGAGTACGACCGCCTACCTTTGGCATGGCCGAGCGCCTTCCAAATGCCCGTGCTGTTCGGTCCCAGAGAAATGGCGGTTCGGGAGGGAAAGCGTGGTTGAGCAGAGGCGTCGATGGAGAGGGGTAGCGCGCTGCGTCTACTCACAAGCGTACGTAGGACGTCTCGGCGTCGATCATGACGACCTGGTTGCCGGGGATCGTGTACTCGAACACTGCGGTCAAAGAAGAAATGTCGGCGGCAAAGAGTCGCGGGAGGGCGGAGGGCCGTCAGCCGATGCAGCGACGTCGCCTCAGTGCCCGTCGCAAAAGTCGAGCAGCGTTCGACGTACCTGGAAGGTAGCCTCGCGGATCGTAGGCGGTTACATATTGCGCCCTCTTGATGCGCACGCTCGAATGGTAGAGTGTCGGAGGGCCAGGCGGTCCGATCTTGGAGGCCCAGCTTGCACCACCATCTCTTGGCATAGTAGGTGCGCTGGTGGAGCCAGAGAGGCAGCATAGCGCTTTGGCCGCTTCCCATTCGGCGACGTGCGGCTCGTCGAGGCTTTGAGCATCGCCTCGATACAACGCCACCGGCGAGCTTCGACCATGAAACGACGCGAAGGGGTTGCAATGTCGCGAAGGTGACGACGATTCAAGCGATCGGAAAGGTGACGGCAATTCGGGCGATGAGCTCGGGCCGGCCCAGTAGTCGGTATAGTAGGGGGCCATCTTGAGCCTTTGGGTGGTTCAAGCCTCGTGTGTTCTTCTTCCACGATCGCAAGGGGTGCGAGGCTGCCATCAGCCCTTTAAGTAGGGCCTTAGTCCACCGGTTCAGACCCATCAGTCCTGATCCCATTGCTGCAGAATGACTCGGGCAGAGTGTCGCTAGCTGCGCATCCAGGGTCAACACGCCTTGCGCCACAGTGCTGGTAGGGACGCGAGGCGGGTCACCGAGACCCTTGCTCAACCGAGCGCAACGAGAGTTCAAACCAGCGCAACGAGATCTACCGTGCTTGCCAGCTGTTCCCTCGTTCCACCTCGCCAACGAAGACGACTTTGGCTGCGCGCTTCGGCCTTCCTTCCGCCACCAGTCGGGTCATACGACGATACGGCAAGATACCGTCCAACGACGTTGACGATCGACGCCGGGCTAAGCTTGGCCTCCCAAGCCTTCTCTTCCGCCTCTGCTGGAGGAGGCAAAGCGTCCGATTGAGCGGCAAACTAAGCATCGGGTTGACGAGCGCAACGATAGGTCCGCACGGCAGCAGGGACAAGATCGAGGTAAACACGCTCGAGGCCGAGGAGGAGCAGGCGCCATATCTAAGCCCTCCGAGCCTCTTTCGGCACAAGGGAGAGCTTCGAGCTGAGATGCGTGCGCGTCACGGTGGCAAATCGTCGGTCGGCCCACTCTGCGCATCCGCCCGAAGAGCAGACCCGCAACCCAATCTCAGCGAAAGTTGCTCCGTGTTTCTTTAACTTTTTTTTCTCTCTTGCTCGTTGGACCCTTCCGCCGGGGATCACCGTAGTTGGCAAATGAGGTCGAAGGGTCGGAGGGGCGGATGTGGCCAACCTTGCTGGACAGAAGCCTCGTCGATTGGCGGCGAGCACATCCAGCCGAGCCGAGCGCAAAGGCAGGTAGTGAGCGACTGAGACCAAGTCGCAACCACGCTTACCCGCCCAGCTCCCTTGTGACGCTTGACGACGCTGTTCAGAAGGTTTTATTTATTTTTATTTTTTATTTATTATTATTTCTATTTTTTATTTTTATTTTTATTTTTTTTAAAAAATCGCACCAAGGCCAAGCCCTATGCGCCACAGCAGCAGCAGCGTTCCGTTCCCTCTCGGAGCCCCGTAGAATCTACGCCTGCCTACGCTTCCTTGCAGCAACAATCAGGTCTGGATCCGACAGACCGGATCCGCCGCGTCGGAACAGCCGAAATAAAAATGTGGGTCTCGGACCTCAGGCGACGCGCGATTCCGGTGGCCGTCAAGCCCAACAATCCCGACGCCGTCCTGGGCTGCAGAGGCACAAGCGTACTGGTATCTAGTGGCCTTAGGGCCCAGTCACATCGTTCCAAGCTCGCCTCCTTCGTCGCTTCTGTTCCCAAAGCTTGGTTCAATCTCCGCCTCCGCAAGGAGGCGTAAAAGTCAGGCAGAGGACCAAGCTTCGACAACAAAAGGGCGGCGCCTCCTCGTCCTGACGCCAAGTCAGCACCCTGCGCAACCCGCACAGCTGGCCAGTGCACGCCTTTCCCGCCTGCCAAGCATCACATTGTTGCCCCTTGCCTCCCTTCATCCGCTCCCGAGATCCAGAAGGTACATCTCTCATTCAATACCGACCTACGGAGGCAAAACCTTGACCGCGCTCGGACTGTACATGGATCGCATGTTCTAACCCCCGCCTAGTCTTCCATCTCGTCGTCGAGCGCCTCCTTTGCTTTTCGGATCGCCTCCTGCAACGTCCAAAGCGGGGACCCGTCATGGGCGTCAGCCTCCTTGCATAAACCTCATCCACACGTAGACAAGCCGGCACCTTGCCAAGGACGGTAGACGCGGAGTGGCGTCGAGACTCACCTTCTTGAGCTCCTCGGGCACAAACTCGTGCCGGCCCTTGCTCTCCGGTCCGATCCACGAGAGCTCCAGCTCAAAGTCCTTGTCCTTGGCGTCATCGTGCACCTTGAAGATGCTGTCAGAAGCAGGGTGCAAAAGTCATCGGCACAGCGCGGCGAACAGCCCGTCGTCAGCCTTCGTTTCGAGCCGCATGTCAGAGTAACGCATCGCATCGCTTGCGCGCGGACCGCACCTGGAGCCACAGCGACTCACATCTTGGCGGCCTCGTCGACGGCTTGTGTCAATTCGAGGTTCTCGAGGTCCAGCTTCTCAATTTCAGTCTTGGCAAGCTGCTTGCCCTTGCCGATCGCGCAGCCGTGGTATCCCCAAAAGACGCCCGACGGCTCAATCATGAAGATCTGCGGCCCTCTGGAGTCGTCGATTCCAGCAAGGATGGTCGAAACGCCAAACGGTCGCACAGAAGAGTAGAGGGTGAAGGCCTGGATGTACATCGACACCCGGTCGGCCAGCGCCTGTCGGAGGGGATGGAAGCGAAGGGCGGCACAGCAGGAAGGAGAAGCAGGGGGCCGCATCGATTCATGTTGGTCAGCGCAAGGCCAGTAAGAAAGGGTCGACGAGCCGAGGCCGGTGCCGCGCCGCATAAGCAAGCAAGGACTCTGCAGGTGGCTCACCTTCAACGGCACAGGGTATCGATATGTGTCGCGGTGGTTGACGGCCTCGTCCCGCGCCCTAGACGCAATGTGCTTTCCGTCGGCAATCAGGCCCGCCGAAGTCTTTGCGTAGCAAGAATGGAAGCAAGCCAGATGCACGAATGCAACGGATGGGATGGCGTCAGCTTCGTCTTGCGACCGGATCTCCCCTGCCGGGCAGAAAGGCGGTGCACTAGGCGCTACTCACCAAGCCGACGTGACGGTCGATGCTGAAGATCCTCGAGTTGGAGCCGGGGACTAATAGCTTGGTCTGCACGAGCTTCTCTACGGCGATGACGACGCCAGTTTTGGTCCTGATGGCGATAGCCGTTCCGGCATTCTCGACGGCCTTGGCGGCGTACTCGATCTGTTTTGGCATTAGGGACATGACGGCGGAGGCGTCAGTCGGTCACGTTGCGGCGTTGCATCGAGGGTGGGGGCGCAGAGAAAGGCTCACCTGGAAGATCCTGCCGTCGGGCGAGTAGGTGCTGGCTGAGAGGTCGTAACCGGTGCCCTGGGAAGCCATGGTGGGGTCGGTCTGGTGTGGAGGCGGGTGAGGTGGTGGTTGGTGCTAGCGGTGCCGGCTGCGTGGCGCGGTTGGGCGAGACGGGGAAGGATTTGGAGAAGAGGGCAAGGAGATGGAGGCGAGGAGGCGAGGAGGCGAGGGCAGGTGGAGCAGGCGCGGTGGACTTGTTTGGAGTTGGGCCAGGTGGCAAAGGTGTTGAACGCCGGGCGGCTTAGAGAGGCCCTCAGGTTGGGATTGCGTGTGGAGCAAAACGACGCGCAGGCCAACTCGTGCCAGCATCACCCGATCACCGGCGACTGGGCACATCGCTCTCGACCGAGAGAGCGTGGCTGCAGTCGAAGTCAACTTACCGACGTTAGCCTCAAAGCGCTTTGGTTTCTTGAATTTGGTTTTTGGCTTGGGCCGTCAAAGTGGGCGAAGTGTGAGTGGCAACCGCGTCGCCTCGATTGTGGCCGCCACGGTTCTCTTCTGATGCCCAACCTGCTTCAACCCGCTTCAACCTGCTTCGACCCGCTTCGACCCGCTTCAACCCACCTTGCCCACCCACCCATCCCCACCATCCAGCACGCCCCTCTTACCTCTCTCCACTTGACGCTCCCTTGACCCAAGCATCAACGCTTTCCCTTCTGCAGCCGAAGCCGAAAGCCTCCTCACCACCACCGCACCACCTCGACCCGCCAAGCCCACACGCACGCGACACCCAACCCACCCCGCTTCACTACACCAGCGCCAGCCCCACCATCAGCCTCACTCTCGTTGCGCTCCACCTCCAACACCTCTTCGGCTCCCTCATCTTTGTCGGTCCCCTCGACGCTGCCGGCTGCGCGCTGCACAGCAGCGCCTTGACCGCCTCGCGCCATGACGCATCTACTGCCACCCAACCTGCTGCGGCTCTTTACGTCGCGGCCGCCGCTCCCATACGCGCCGCCTCTGCAGCACGATCCCGACCCCAACCAGCCTCCGCAGCCCAAAGACTCCAACCTCATCTCGAACCGCAAAAAGGTGCGCCCGCTCGATGGCGTCGCGGCGTTCCTCGAGCGCGTCAAGCAGGAAGCCGCCGACCGCGGCGAGACCACCGACGACGTTGACGAGCACGGAAACCCCAAGCAGTTCACATTAGCCAGGATCACCATCGCAGAGATCGCGGCCGAGGAAAAGAAGCGGAAAAAGGAGCAGGCGAAAAAGGAGGGGATCGAAAAGTGTACGTGATCCACACGCCAGCCTGACGCCGATGAGCCACGAGCGGCTTCCTGGATATGATCGCGGTGCTCGACTCTTACCGTCGCTATCATTTCTTTCCCCCCCTTCTGCATGTGGTGCTCGCAGACGACCCACACAAGGATCCGGAAGCGGTAGGAGATCCGTTCAAGACGCTGTTTCTGGCTCGGCTCGTAAGTGCTCCCGCCACCGCCTCCAGTCTAAGTTGTTGAATCTCTTGCCTTGTCACTTTAACGCCGCTGACCCCGACGTTTGCCCCTTCTCATCTTTGCTATTTTCAAATCCCTTCGCCTTTTGCCGCTCCAGCCATACGATACGACGGAAAAGGACCTGCACCGAGAATTCGACATGTACGGCCCGATTGAGCGCATCCGCATCGTGCGCGACAAGGAAGGCAAGAGCCGTGGCTACGCCTTTATCCTGTACGAGCGGGAGCGCGACATGCGCGCGGCCTACAAGGACGCCGAGGGGCTCAAGATCAACGGGCGGCGCATCATGGTCGACGTCGAGCGGGGCCGCGCTGTCAAGGACTGGAAACCTACGCGCCTCGGCGGCGGGCTGGGCGGGTTGACGAGGAAACCGAAAAAGACGGACGATACAGATGCCGCCGCTGCGGGGTTCCGCGGACCCATGATGGGCCGGGGAGGGTTCCGCGGTGGGTTTGGAGGAAGGGGTGGGTTTAGGGGAGGAAGGGGTGGGATGGCGGGTGGGATGGCGGGTGGGAGAGGAGGGTATGGAGGTCCACCGCCGAGTATGGGCGGGTATGGGGCGCCGAGGTCGGCGGGGTATGGGGGCGCGGTGGGAGCACCGAGGGGGTACGGTCCGTCGGCGGGAGGGGGAGGGTATGGGGCTCCACCTGCCGCGTCCGGAGGCGGGTACAGAGATGGACCTCCCTCGTCACGAGGCTATGGTGGGGGCGGGTACTCGAATGGCGCATCGGGAGGGTACGGCGGGGGAGGGTACGATGATGGTCCCCCGCCTAAACGTGGGCGA
>JALNIF010004069.1:0-13711 GCA_026284005.1 Thecaphora frezii | reverse complement strand
TCCCAACCCTCCCTCTGGCCTCTTCCCACCACCCCGAACAATACCTTTTACCGCGAACGATCACATGTACCAAACAAAGTCCGAACTCTTCCTTCTCCTCACTTTTGCCCTGTTCTCGTTGTCTGTACGGAACACTGCAAATTCCCTTCCCCTCACTCACTCACTCGATCAATGACTTGGACCTGTAGCCTCTACCTCCCTCTTTCTCGTGTTTCCCTTTTTTCTCTATGTCTTCTTTCTCTCCCCCCTCTCTCCTCGTACCTTGAATCTGAATCCCATTTTCTCCCACTTCCCACTATCCTTCTTCTGATGATTGTGGTCTTGGTCGAATGTGGCACCGTAAGCTCCCTTCCTCAACCTCGCTTTCTCTAACTCCCTTCCTCCGCCTCGCTTGCTCGAACCACCCTCCTCCTGCTTTACCTCCCATGCACAGCCTCCACCCCGTCCACAGCCTCCACCCCGTCCACAACCTCCACCCCATCCCCGCAAACACATACACCTCCGACGTCCGAGCCACCTGCCTATCCCCTTCACGCTAGCTGCTTCCCTACAACCGAAGCTTGCAGTGCGGTGTGGTGGTTTGAGATTCTCTCTCTGTCTCGCTCCCATTCTCAATTGATGAGGTGCGATGGGGAAAGAGAGGGGAAAGAGAGGAGAGAGAGGAGAGAAGGAGGAGAGAGGGGGGAGAGAGGGGAAAGTGGAGCTTTGTTTGAGCATCGCCCTTGGATCGAGTGACATCGAATGACATCGAGCAACATGTTGTGAGGGTGTGGCTCGTATTTCTCTGGACCACACTCCTCTTTCCGTCTCACAAATACAGCACCACCCACCCACGCACTCTTTTCGTCCGCCTTTGAACCTTCCAAGCCCTGCTGGCTTTCGACCCTCGCCAAGCTCGAGCCTCCAGCGTGTAAGAAATTAGGCTGAAGTACATTGCCACGTTGCGATAGCCGTGTACGGTGCCTCATCTGACGTCTTGAAGGTGAGGTCATGTTTGGAGGACGTTGAGTGGGGGTGGCTCGATGTCCAAAAATCATACCCCTTGAGGACGCTCGAACGCCATCCCCCTCGCACTCGCACATCTGCACCCTCGCTCGTGGGTTTGTGCCCGTCACAACCCTCTTAGCCGGCCACGTACAGATCATAATCTCCTACCCGATCCCAACCAACCACGAAAGATAGAACCACAGGTTGCGTCTCGGCACCCACGCAATCTAACTCTTGTCCCAACCGATTCCATTCGTCCCGCATCCGCTCCGCCGCTCTCGAAAGACAATACAGGAAACTCTCAATCACCCACCTCCCAACGACCTCGCCCACACCGCACCGCCGGCAAAGACCAGCCTCCGCCTGACGGCTCTTGAATGCGCGATCATGCCGAAAACGGCGCCAACCGCGCCGACGCCTTTTCGCTCTGCGTGCGCAGGTCGTACTCTCCGTTCTGCGTAATGTATCGCACCCACGCTGTGTATCCCCACCACCACCACCCAGTCCGCCACACATGCAAAGAATTCCCCCGATCCGTCAGCATCCCGCTCACAATCTAAACAGGTCCAAATGGGAAAGGGAATAAAAAGAGAGGGAGGAGAGGGTAAGGACAAACTCACGCAACGCCTGGTACCCGCTCTTTTCAACAATCTTGAGGTATCGCACCTGGATGCCCGATACGGTAAAGTACGGGATCTCAAACTTGACGCTGATCGGTGTGCGGCGGTCCATCATCTCCTCTGTCCATCGCCCGCCCCCCAAAGCGGCGAGCCGCATCGCCACCGTCGTCATCCCAAACGTCAGCACGCCCGCTTCCCTCTGCACGTCCCGTTCCACACGCCTGCGGCTTCCAACTCACCGTTCTTGACGCTCGGCAGGCCAAAGTGTGCCCGCATCAGGAACTCTTTGCCGCCGCCCAGCTGCTTGATCTTCCACACCATCGCCGACTTCTCCGGTGCGTAGCTGACCGAGCCCGTCGCCGCCTAAAATCGTTGACCCCGTCAAGGATATTGGGGGCAAGGGCGAGCGGGATACACGAGGACGCTTCAGTGTCAATCTCCGCAACGATGGTCGGCGTCCAGATGAAGAGAGGAGACAATAAGGCCTTGGCCATACCTACCCGGAACTTTGGTGTGTCGGCGTCGTCGGGCACGGGGATGTAGATCTCGACATTGTTAGCGGTCGAACGGCGCTTGAACTGAGCCTTGACCTGCAACGCCGGCATAAACGCAGCGAGACGCATCGAACAGTAGCAGAAAACCGAGTGAGCAAGGCGCCGTCGACCGAGAGCGGACCATCCACGCTCGGGCCGCTCCGACGGCGTAACCCACCTTGACCATGAACTCTATCCTGCTGCCCTCGTGGCGCTCGACGATCGCCTCGGCCCACACCAGCGGCTTCACCTGCGTGCTCAGCCGGTAGCTCATCAGCTCAAACTCGCCATCCGGCGGGATGAACGAGATGGTCCGATCGTTTTCGAAGCGCGAAAGCCGCACACACTGATGGAACTTGACGTCCTCCATCTCGATGGCCTTGCCTCTCGCGGCTGCCGTTTCGTGGTCGCGCCGTCCGTCGAGCCAGTAGCCACGCGCGACAGAGGGATCAGCCATGCAACCTCGAGCCTTTGATCGTGCGTCTTGAATCGGACTCACCTCTTCCCGTGTTCTCAAACATGACCTTATCGTTGAGGCCCAGCCGCAGCTCGGGCATCCCGCTCAGGTAGCACTTCATCTTGATGGCACCGAGGATCTCGCTCCGCACCACGTTGCCGTTGGCGTTGACGAGCAAGTTGACGCTCTCCACCACGTCGAGGAAGACCTCGTTCTTGCGGTATCGGATGCCCTCGGACCGCCACGAGACGGCGTTGGTCACGGCCATCGGAGGCCGCACCTGCACCTCGAGCTTGTGCGACTCTTGCGTAATGTACCTGGGGTAAGTTTCATGAGCAATGCAGAATCAATGGGACGGACGGCGTCAGTGACATATGGGAGGCAAGAGTGGGGTCCGAATCTGCTCGGCCAGCAAAGGATTGAGGTGGGAAAGAAGGGAGCGAGACGCACTCTTGCAGGATCTTGCTCTCGGTCGTCTGCGGGTATCCAAAGTCCATCATCTCGTCGAGCAGCTCGTAGATGATGACAAAGTTGTCGCGGATCGACTCCTCCTCGAGCTCCTTGAAGTACTCCTCGAGCACCGAAGCGAGCTTATGGAGGAAGATGAGGACCTCGGCGGCGTTGCTGTTGCGCCGCGAGAGCGCCAAGAGGTAGAGGTTGTTGTGGCGGATAAACATGTAGTTGACGCCCTCGGAGGTGAAACAGGGGCTGACGGCACTGCCGCCGGCCTCCTCCTCCATGTCGAGCAGGAGCGGGAGAAACTTTTCGACGGTCGAGGGCGCTACATCGTCCCTATATGATCGCTGGATGAGCGACTTGCCCTTGATATCGACGATGGCGATGAGCGAAGTCATGGCGATGATCCGTAGGGGTGGTGTCGGACGCCGTCTTTGTTGGTCGCCTGTGGAGTGCTGTGTACCGGCCGGCGGCTTTCCTCGGCTGCCTCTGCTGCCTCTGCTGCTGTGGTTGCTGTGGTTGCTATGGTTGCTGTCGCTGCTGCCGTGGCTGCTGGCGTGGTCGTCGTAGCTATCGCAGTTTTGAGGCTGTCTGTGGTTGTTTCTGCTGCAGTGACGCTTGCACAAGGATCCAAGGTGGGGGGGATGGGAAGGTATCGATGCAAAGATGGTGGTCGCAATCGCAGTCGGGGGCGCAAGGGGCGTGGCCGTGGCAGCTGTCGGTTCTCGGATATCAGAGATGCGCTGACATCCCACCTCACCGAGTTGGCTCGAGAGCCCGAATTTCTGCACTCCTCAGCTCCTCTCACTCTCTCTCTCTCTCTCGCTCGCTCGCTCTCGCTCTCGCTCTCTATCTCCCAGCCCCACTTTGCCGGGGACATCACGTGAACCGGGGCGCACGGTTGGACTGTCGGAACTCGGAAGTCGCCGTCGTGCCTATCACCCCGCCGGCTCTTGGCCGTGGCACAGACCTAACTAAGTGGCCAAAAACCAACACAAGGCACAAATCAATTGCAAATCAATTGTGAATCTGCCAACTCTATTTTTAGTAATTATATCGCCATATGTACGCCCATCCACCCACCCAAACCCAAACCCACACCCACACACCCACACACCCACACACCCACCCACACACACACACACACACAAACACACGTTTCTTCGCTCCTCTGTCCTTATGGGAAAGATCGCTCGGATCCGCCACACATCCCGATTCCGCGTACGTTGCCCATGATGCCGAGTGAAGGTTGCACCTTGTCATTGCGGCGCTCCTTTCGATGCCCCACCCGCCTTGAGGTCTACACGCACCCTTTATCCGCCATGTTCGCCTGATCGCCCTTCGATGCGTCCCGCACCGATGGCGTCGGCCTCTTCGCCCACTGTGTGTGTAAAAATTAGGTTGTTGACCGAAAGCGCTGGCAGCAGTCGGTCGTCTCAAGTACCTCTATTGCCCTCTCCTCCCTTTGCCGCTCTCGAGCTCGAACTGTAGAAAGCCACATAGCAGAAAAGGTGCGATACACTTCAGCTTGAGTAGAGTGCGAGTACGAGGGTTAAAGGTTCATTGAGCAAACGTCAGAGGGACGCCGATCCGGGCGTTTCAAAGACGACAAGCTAGCACAAGAGAGCAGCCGAGAGCATTGGACGGACGCAAGGTTCCAGACGCCGACCGACCTCTAAGGGCGCTCAAACGTGGAGCTCGGACGAGAGCAGGCTATGCCCGGGCTACGGCCGACATGCATAGCGCGCGACCAGCGACCGTGGCAGCTGCGGGAGGGAGTCCATCCAACGCCCAACAAAGGACCGCCATCAATTTTTATATGGGGCGACGCGTGTCCCCTTTTTTTATTATTATTCCAACACATATCCAACGGCGCGACGCGCCGGAGACAACGTGATTTTTTTTCTGATCTGGCGGGAGGGAAATCGAGCCGTGGACTAGGCGCTTTTTTTCTTCTTCCTCTTTTAGGGGTTTTTTTTTTTAAAAAAAAAATTAGTTTATTAATTTATTTTTCAAGCGAAAAAAGCAGCTTAACCACCTTCGGCTCGCTCCGGGGCCGTTCTCCTCGAGACCACTCCCTTGCCGGCACGCTTGAACATGGCCATGCGCGTAGCGCGGGGTCCAAGGCTCACGTCAATTAAGAAACCTCCCGTAGTTCGGCTGCATGTGGAGGCATCTCGGCGCGCCCACTTTCGCTGCGACGCGTTCGCCAGCCGGTGTCGCGAGCGTGAGGGTGGACCGAAAGGGTTCGGCGCAGCTGCAACTCTATCCCGCACGTTACGGTGGCGAAACAAGACGACAGCGCGCAGTGACTAGGTTGTGGCAAACGCGACGCTCACATATCCTTCGCTCGTCCTACCACCCTGTGCCTTGGTTGTCTGCGTTGGATGACAAAGGTCTGGCATGTCAATACGGCCGGCACCTAGGCCTCCTCGTTCCGTCTGCAATTGTGATTTGTGTTTTCCGCCTTCGAGTTGGCGCCCCGCTGGTCCCAGCCTCATCTCGCGGAAGCTGAGCGATACGGATTTCTTTTGTGCGTGGAGCAAGACAATGGTGACAAATATCGGATGGACGTTGGGATGATGGAAGAGGCGAACCAATGCGAGCAATTATTGAGCTACATTCGCAACAAGCCCATCGCGGCAAACCATGCGACGAGGGGGCTCGATGCGCACGAGGCAGAGGCGAGCAGCTCGTCTACAAAATGGCTTCGACGGGCGCGACGCGGATTCAAACGGCCAGACTGCCTGCAAACGCGATCAGAAATAGGACTCGACGACCCATGCAGACATCCTTGGCACGACGGACCGTCTAGCTGCGAGACGACGGCACGCTCGGTCAGATGAGAGAGGCCAAGGGCGAAAGAGGGGGAAGAGGGGCGTGGATGGGTCAGAGGCGAAAATTAGGGCAAGCCGCGAAAAAAAGAGGCCCCATGCACGCGCGCGTTCTTTTCCCCCCCAAATAACGGCAGGCGCCGGCGCAGCGAGGCGGGCGAGCAGACATGCCCAGAGATAGGCCAGCCTGTGGGCGCGAGCGAGCCCGCAGAAAGCGTCGAGCGAGACGGGAGGCGCCCAACTAAGGGGCGCAGCCAAAACCAACCGCGCGCCCCTCCCCGGCCGCGCCGCCTCTCGCCCCCTTTTGAGACCCCTTCCTCACCCTTGCCCCTCCCTCTCTTACCACCATCAACCACCTCAACCAACCGCTCGACAAGCAAGCCACTCCCCGCATCCGCCTTGGCATCTACCTCGATACCCGAACCCATCCTTCCCCTTGCGAACCCAACCACACCCAATCCAAAAAAAAAAAACAGTCCGCCAACATGTCCGCCGCCGCCGCTGCCGACTCCAAGCCCGCCGCCAAGAAGGCCGCCAGCAAGAAGTCGTCGTCCTCGCTCACATACGAGGTAAGTCGTCGGTTCTTCTCGTCTTCCTCGACGTTGCCCATGCCACCCACCGCCCAGTCCAGCGGCCATACCTTTGGGAGGAGGCCACGTACGCGCGCGCGTCAGGTTAAAAAAATAGGGCGGCGTCTGAGCTTCAGGATGCCTGGCGCGACGCGACGGACGGATGTCACCCGACCGGGTGGCAACGGGCCATGCCAGCAACGGCGATCGGTTGCACCTTCCGTCCATCCTTCCTTCCGTCACCCTTACCCGATGCGACGCTGACTTGATCCGATGTCATTATGTGCCAATTATTTTTCCCCTCGCCTCGGTCGTCGTCGCGATCCTTTATGAACACAGGCGATGATCAAGCAGGCCATCGCTGCCCACCCCGCCGACGCCCGCGCCGGTATCAGCCGCTCGACCATCAAGAAATACCTTCAGTCCCACTTCCCCGAGACGACCAACGGCAGCGAGGCGGCCTTCAACACCCGTGTCAACCAGACCATCACCCGCGGTGCCGAGAAGAAGGTGTTTGTGCTGCCCAAAGGCCCGAGCGGCAAGGTCAAGCTCGCGCCCAAGGAGAAGACGCCCGCTGAGAAGAAGCCCAAGGAGAAAAAGCCTGCCTCCGAGAAGAAGCCCAAGGAGAAGAAGGAGGCGGCCACCAAGAAGCCTGCTGCCAAGAAGACCGTCGCCAAGAAGACCGTTACCGGTGCCGCCGCGCCCAAGAAGGCAGCCTCGTCAAGTGCCACCAAGGCGAAGAAGCCCGCGGCTAAGGCGCCGGCGGCGACGGCGAAGAAAGTGAGTCCGGTCATCTCAACCCGTGATCCTCCCACATAGCCGCGCTCTTAAAGAAGAAACCCGTGATTCTGATGTTGGCCCCTCGTTGTTCCCCCGCTTCCTCGATCCCCTTCCATCAGGCTGCTGCCAAGCCCGCTGCTAAGAAGGCTGCGCCGAAGAAGGCCTAGGCGTCCTCGGCATCCTTTTGGTCCCTTCTCTTTTCCTTCTTGCAGCGCCTCCCAGCATTCGCCTGGCGGCTATCTATTTACGAGTGGGCTTTCCTTTGACCCTGTCACCCGTCAGGGATGAGACGATACCGATGCTCGAGCGACTCTTTTTTCTTTCTCTCTGTACAACATAGCTCCCCTGGTTCCTCTTGTCTGTCCCGTTTGCGCACCTTTTTCGTTTCCCCCATTCTGCTCTCCCCTCGATCGGCCCCATCTTTCGCATACCTCTTGGCCGGAGCGTGGTCAGTCCTTTTCCCTCCAAGGGGGGGATCCCCCTTTTATTCTTTCAGGTTAGAAGGTTGGCTTCCGGCGTTGCCGCATACCTGGGACGCAGTTTCGGGATCCAGCGCGGCGCTGCCATCCTCACCCCTGTGCCACGTCGAGAGTTGCCCTTCCCCTACACCTTTATTTCTCCCTTTGCATCGTGGTGCTCGTCGCCCTTTGTCCTTGTATTAGTGGGTTTTTCTTGTTCTTGTTTCTCTTGACAATTCAGCTGTGGGACTCATCCCTACAAGTCTTGTGGGAAGCCAGAACGGATATGGTGGGCTGCAGAGTTCGGCAGCTGCAGGGAGCTGCACAGTCACCTGACTTCGCATTTTGGATGCGACACTCGGCCGAAAACACGGGCCACCCAAATCATTTCCTCTGAATTTTCGGTGCTTTTTTAGTCCTCTCCCCTCGAGGGACACGGTCCTGATGGCGTGAAGGAGCAAAAGTTGGGCGACAACGCGTGGGCGTGTGGTTGCCTCAGTGCCTCCATCCACGAACCACCTCTAGCCTACCAACCCCCGCCGCTCGCATCTGAGGGTCGTGTCCTGCCGAACCGTCCTGCTGATCGCGCTGACGGACGCTTCGTCGCCGCTCCCTGGATCGCGCGGAGGCCTGCAAGGGAACTGCCATCCTTTTTTTATTATTTTTATTTTATTTTTATTTATTAATCATCATCAAGACCCTGGAAGCATGGTGGAAGATACCATTTCGATACCCATCCCATTTCTCCGAAGGATGCAGGCAGAGGGCGCCAAAAGAATCTTGCCGCTCGCGGCAGAGACGAGGGGTAGCATCCAGGCGAGCCTGATGCTGCTGTCGCCCATGGACATTGTGGATGGGCTGATGCGGGACGCGATCCGCGCCTGCCCCGAGCCTCCCAACGCGCCCGCGACCGATGTCCCGGGATCCGCCAGGCAAGGCACCGTCGCCGTCATGCTCGACTGCCGCACCTGGACCATCGTCGTCAGGGACGACGGCGTGGCCCAACCGCACCGCTTCAGGCTATCTCGAACGGACGGCGAAAGGTCGACGCTCGAGCTGGCGTCGTTCCTTGGCGTGGTGCAGGTCCGGTACCACTCGGCATCGCACAGCGACGACCAGACGGACTGTATGCTCACCCTAAAGAACGGCAAGGTGCTCTATGACGGCCCCACCCCTTCGTCGCTCCGCAATGGAGCGGCGCGGTCGGGCGGCTCGGCCACGTCAGAGGACGATGCGCTGGAGCTCATCAGGGATGGAAGCGGCAGCACCGTCTTGGTCCGTGACGTCTTTGGCAAGGTGAGCACATCCGTCCTACAATCGCAGGCTTAAGCAGAGCCATGGCGATGCTGATCAAGTGGAACTTTTGACGAGGGCAACAACGCAGTTGCCGGTACGGAGGAAGGCGCTGAACACCTACCTGGCCCAAAAGAAGCACCGCGACCGGTTCCGTTGGCAGGTGGAGCAGCTGGCACTGCTCCATCCCGGGATCGCTTTTCGTTTCGGAGTCTGCTATGGCCCGCTTGGCCCTTCGACTCCAGCGCGGTCAGGGGCAGCCATGGACGAAGAGGGTAGGACCGCACTTCTCTGGGGTTTGCCCAAGGTGAGCGCTGTCCTTATGTTCCTTTCTCTCCCTACTATGACCTTCCAGACTCGGCGGCTGACGTGGCAGGATGCCCTGTTGGGACATCGCGGACCAGGCGGCAGACGTTGTCGCGCGGTCTGGAGAGCTCTTCGGACCATCACTGGTCCAGCCTCACCTGCGACGGCGGATCTGGGCTGAAGAGGTCCTCTGCGTCAAGAGCGAAGCGACCACGCGACCCCAGACGGCGGCACCTGGGGGCGGGGTAGCAGGCCATGCTGCCGCATATCAAGGAAGCTCGCACGTCAGGGTCCGGCTGAGGGGCTTCTACTCGACAGCCTCGTGCGCTGCCCGTCAGGGGCAGCACATCTACTTGAACCAGGAGCGCCTCCCATCGTGCTTGGCGCGAGGCACACTTGTGCCCGAGATGGATGGCTTGGCCGAAATGGGGCCGTCCGCTTGGGTTTTGGAGCGGGAGCTGGCACGCTTTGGTCTGTCCTTTGGTCCGGCCTCGTCCCTCCTGCCCGATTCCACGAGGCGGCCGACGACCAGCGGTCACGTTTCGTCCGGGTCTCATGCGAATCCTGTCGATGCTAACGACCTATATGGCGCCGTCGCTTCCGCAGTCCAAGCGAGGTTGCAGAATCGCGGCGGGACCGCGAGGGAGGATGAAGTGGTCTTCCTGCTGCTGATCGAGATCGAAGACGCCGCACTGCACGATGCCGCAGCACGAGGCGTAACAGGGCGCGAAAAGGTGCTGAGCCTGCAGACCTTGGCTCAGATGGCCAACATTGCCATCCTCGGTCAACTGCCCCCTTCGCCGAAGGGGGAAGAGCGGCGACTTGCCGAAACCAAACGAGTGGTTGCGTTGAAGACGGTGGGGTCCAGCCCGACCAAGAAGCAGAGAACGGCGCAACCTGCGGCTCCTGCAGCGGACGTTGCCTCGTCGCAGCTGCTGCCGCCGCCCTCGCAGCCCGTCCCCGAGGGCATGGTACTGTGGCAAGACCCCAAGACGCAGCGTAATTACTATGTCGACAAGAGGACTGGAACAAGCTATCCTACCGATGATCCGCGCTTCACCTCGGTCCCTCCGTCCTCTTCCTCGCTACCCCAGAGCCGGACCGGGTTCACGCATGCGGTAGACCGTTCGCAGCTCGCCAAGGTCCCCACCGCGATCGGAGCGCAGGGAGAGAAGCCAGGTTGGCTCCTTGCGACAATCGATGGCTGGAAGAACCCGGCCTTTTCCGCCGCCGCTGCCGCCGCCGAAGAAGGGGGAGGTCGGCTCAACGAGGTTCCGGTGCCGGCGTTGCCCTCGACAGTAGTCGGTCGCAAAGACGCCAGGCGAGCGGCGCCGCACGTCCCTTCCCGCGGCGCTGCATCCAACACAGCCGATCAGCGACCGGCTGCAGGCGAGGCGGCGGTCGAGGTGGCCCCGTCACCCTCTTCGGCATCGCCGCGCAAGCGGGCCGAGCCCATCACGAGCCGCTTTTTCCGCGCCGAGAAGCTGCCCCGGCGGCCCATCTGCACTATCAACACCAAGAATGGCGACGCCGACACGCCGAGGGTGCGCAAGTTCCGCGAGGTGGAGCAGTGCATCTCGCGCTCGGCGCTGTCTGACGCCGAGGTGGTGGGGCAGGTGGACGAAAAGTTCATCGCCTGCCTCCTGCCCACCAACATTGACGGCGACGAAGACGCCGAGGATACCAATCTCGCGGCGCAGGGTCGTCCTCCGGTAAAAGGGGGGCCGAAGCAGAGAAACGCCGTTCTCGAAAAGGAGACGGGAGACCAGATGCTCGTCTACATCGACCAGCACGCGGCCGATGAACGGGTACGGTACGAACGCATCATCCAGGACTACCTGTTTCCGGGTGAGCCTTTCATCCTCAACGATGGCGAGCAGGCACGGGCCGAGTGCGGAGCGCCGCTGATGAAGGCGCTCAAGAACCGACACCAGGACGTCTACCGCGCCATGGAGGCGGAGCTGCAGTTTTGGGGGTTCGACATGATCGAGATTACCAAGCGCGGCATCATCCGTTGCCAGGCGGTGCCCGACCCTTGGACCGACAAGGTGGTGCGCGGAAGCGGCAAAATCAAGGACGCCAAGATCGTCGCCGAAATCATCCTGGAGATCATGGAGGGTCTGACCAAGAGGGAGCCGCTGACGCTCGACGAGTGCGGCGAGTGGTACGAGGTGGCGAGGTTCCTCCCATCGAGGGTGAAGGAGTGGGTCGCCAACGCGGCGTGCCGCGGCGCCATCAGTGAGTATAAACGATCCTCCCTGTTCCTTCCACGGCGGCACTTTGACCATTCGCTGCGAGCGGGACTCGATGGCAAGGGAGAAGAGATGTTCAATAGGGACGAGGTCCGACGCTAATACGACCAGCTTCCTCTTGCTCGACGTGGTTGCGACGGCGCGGACAGTGTTCAACGACCCTCTGACCAAGGAAGAGTGCAAGAAACTCGTGATGGATATGGCCAGCTGTCAGTTTCCCTTTATCTGCGCGCATGGCAGGTGAGTGTACTGAGAGCGTCCCTGTTGCCTCTGCGTGCGCAAAAAAAGTAGGCCACCAAGTCGCTCCTCTCTGACACTACCGCTTGGGCTACTCTGTTGGCGAGATTTTTTTTTTTTGGGGGGGGGGGGTATCTTGTAGACCGTCGGTGGTGCCCGCCTGCCTATTGTGACGCGTGCACGACGGTCTCTGCCGCTGTCTGTTGTACATGTACGATCGTCTCTACCTTATCTGCTGCTACTGGTTACACCAACGGTTCCTCCGAGGTGTGTCGTCGTGGTTGTTAAAAGTCGACCTTTTCGCGTTTGAGGTCGACAAAGCCTCGGAGGGATTTGGCGACGGCCTCTACGTGGGCGATGGCGTGTTCGAGGCTGGCCTCCTTATCGGCGCCAACGCCTGCCGCCCCCGCGTTGACGGCTCTCGGCGGCGGCGTCGAAGCGAGGATGGAAGCGTGGGTAAAGTGGTTCGGATCAAGGCAGCCTCCGACGGTGGATACGAGTTCGACGATGATGGTGGATCCGTCGGGATCGAGCGGTACCCACTCGCACCGCGCGCTCGTCTCGTCATCGTCGTCTGGGTTGTCGTCGGCCGAGGAGAGGAAGCCGGTCGGATCGGGGCGGAAGATGCGGTAGACGCGGAGGAAGTGAAGTGTATCAGTGGTAGGGTGGAGCGGGGAAGGGACGGCGCGGGAGCGTGACGGAGGGGCGAGGCCGGACTTGTCGTCGAGGACGAACTCGAGGCCGTAGCGGATGAAGGCGAAGGAAGGAGTCCAGCCGAGCGCCGAGGTAAGGGTGCGCCAGCCGGTAATGGGGTCGGTGTCGAGCGACGAAGGCGGGTGCGGGAGGTAGGGGCTGGCGAACGGTTGGGTCGAGCTGGAAAGGGAGGTGGTGAGACGCCGCTGTGCCAAGACTTGGACGGTGACGGCGGGTCGGACGGTGACCCTGGGATACTGTCGTTCGGGCAGAGGCGGAAGAGGGAGGTACATGTCGCACGTCACCTCCTCCTGATGCTGATGCTGATGTTGATCGGTGGTGGCGGAGCGAGGGGGTGTGGTGCGTTCACGGATGCGTAGGCGGACGGCGCGCCGGCTGCGCACCACGGCGGCCCAGGCGTTGTCGTGCTTTTCGCGGATGGAGCTGGCGACATTATCGTGGCGCGCCAGCACCGTCTCACGCTCAAAAAGCGGCAAAGGCGGGAGAGGGGTGAGGTGGTGGGTGATGTGCTGCAGCAGCGCACCGATGTGGACAACGGGCAAGGTGCCCAGCAGGGTCACCTGCGGATGCTGCGAGGCGGCAGAGCCCGCAGTCGAGGCGACATTGGTAGAGGCAGAGGAGGCGGCACCGGAGGTGGCGGAAGGATTGAGGGAAGAAGAAGCGGCGGTAGCCGGCTGCGACGGGCGGGGCGTTGCCATGGCGGTGGCGGCGGAAAGGGAGGTGTAAGAAGAAGGCGAAGCACCGACGCACCCAACGCAATAGAAGCGACCAGAGAGTCGGAAGAAGAAAGTGGAGTGGACCTCTGCGGATCCGAAAAGTGTATGTACGGGAGGGTGTATGCGGCGAGCAAGCGAAAGGGCGACGCGAGCGCTACGAGGTCGGCCTCGGACTTGGACGCGTCTGGGGGGCAGAGCGGAGCGTCAAACGCAGGCCAAGCCACAGGCAGGCAGGCACAGGCAAGCCATTAGGGACCTTTTGGAGCTCCAATATTGGGGCTCCAAATCAGGGCTCAATAGCCCCAACATGACCTCCAAAAAATACCTTTTGCAGCTGCTTTGACACAGCTGATGGAGCTGTTGCAAGAATGGTGCATATATTGCATGCCCCTTGCATTGGTGATCAAGCTGGCTTTTCCTGATGTGGTCTGATGTGATTGTGGTGTAGCATAGGTTCACATTGTCATTTGCCATCAACATTATTGAGCATTATTAGTTC
>JALNIF010004060.1:0-11803 GCA_026284005.1 Thecaphora frezii | reverse complement strand
CCACCACCGCCACCACCACCACCACCATCACCCGTCAGCCTGCCGCCACTTTCTGCCCACGCATCCGCGAAGCATGTACTTGATTCTGATAGAGATATGGCATCCTTGTAGCAACAGTCGCCCCTCCCTTGTTCTCCATCCCTTTAACGTCGCCCCTTACCCCTGCCTCTGGAGCCTTGCTCCATGAAGTAAAAAAAAAGGGCGAGTAGAGAAAACAATGACACCAGCTCTAATACGGAACGAGCGTTTTTGTCGGGGCGGTGCTTGCGCGACCGTCTGCCGTGCGAGAGTGGTGCAGGGTGACTCGACCCGCGTACGGGTGCTGTTGGTAAGTTGCAGCTCGAGCCGTTTTGTTGGCCACAGCGCGCTCCGTTTATCGATGGCGCCGATAGGCTTGGATTACGGCCCGGGCGGCGGGGCGGCTTTCTCTGTCGTTGCGGCAGGCCTCTGCGGTCACTGTTGGAAGCTGACGAACCAGGCGAGCGCCCAAGTCTGCCCAAAAATCTCTCCGAGCAGCCACAAGCGCGGGTGCTGGCAAGGTCATGCAACGCAGGTTCGGCGAGTTTTTTGGTTGTTGCTGCTGCTGGCATTTGTTAGGTTCGGTAGACGTTGGCGGTCCGAGCTTGGACCTGGTTATGTAGTTGGTGACGGTGCGGCACTGTGTCGCACGTTGCGCCCTCTCGCTCTGTCGCGCTGACTGGCGGCGCACCGGATCAACGCCATCACGTTGCCCTCCCTCTTGGTCCGGCCTGGCGAGGCTTGGGCTGCGCGTTTGGAGCGATATGACTTGTCGGCGCGCCAGGGAAGCCAAGAGGCGTTGGCGCAGGCAAAGCGCTGGTCCAGATTGGTGCCGCATGGCAGAGAGCCAACTAGGTAACAAGAGCGAAAATCACGGCCCGGCCCAGCTTGCGCATGCTTGCACCAGGGCCAACACTAAGCACACTGCTTGCCAGCGTAGTTAGGCAGGAATTTCTCCCAACAAAAAGAAGAAAAGCGACGGCTGCGACGCGGCTGGACGCATCAGAGGCAGCGGAAAAGTGGGCGACGGGCCGCATCATGTCGCCGACGCAGCGGCCGCCAGCAGCCAGGCGTCCAGCCTCGAGTCGAGGGATATGACCAAGTACGACACTAGTTACACTCAAGACCGAGGCAGAGGCGTCACAGCGAAGAGAGCAAAGGCGACGCACACCGGTCTGTTGGCTCATCGTTGGCTCCCAGCACCCAGAAACGAGCGTCAGAAGGTGCGTTGGGCTCGGCTTCGGACCTTCTTTGCGTTTCCACCTTGCATTTCCACCTCGCTGGCTGCCGACCCTGCGCGATCGCAGCGGCGCCGCAGGGCCACGCCTGCTGTTCCAGCTCCACTTAACTGTGACTCTTTACTCTTACTTGCCTGCCTGCCTTCTTGCGTAGGGCTTGGCCACGCCGACTTGTGCAGATTGAATCGATTCGATTATGTATGGCCTGGATGCTTGGTTGTTTTTCTGAATGCACGCATTGCCCACCCCTTGGCTCGAGCCGGCGTGACGACCGCGGTTGGCGCAGGGTGATCAGATCAGCTTGCGGCCAAGCGACCACAGCCAGACAGGCCAAAAAAAAGAAAAAAAAGGACGGGCGGGAAGGCAGGCTGGCCTTGGCAGTGCAGCATAGCAGCAACTGCAGCGCCTCTCTCTGGTTTTTCCTCTGGCCGCTTTGATCGATCTTGGTCTGATAGCAGACAGGCGCGGGGGCCGAGGGCAGCCAGGGTCAGCCGGCTGTTCAAGCGCTCCACTCCAACACACACTCAAATAGCCCAGCCCAGCCCGCGCCACCGCTCTTTCCTTCTTCCCTTCCTCCAGCATCCCCGCACACCTCCTCCCAACCGCTCCCCCCAAAACAACAATCATCTACACCATGTCCCAGGTCGCCATCGGTATCAACGGGTGAGTAGCGCCCTGCATCGCCTCGGTTCCTCCTCGCCCTCTCCCGGCGTCCCGAACCCATCAGACTCTGTCGTGCGCGGTCCCAGGACGAGTGCCGGTAATGCGGCATCCTTCTTTCCGCGTAGGCTTGTGGTGATGGAAACCAACTTCGTTCTCAGTTGCTCGTCGGAAGGCAGCCACGGTGATGGGCCGCACGGAGTACAGCTCCCACAGCTGTCGTAGTCCTTGATTCCTGGCGCGCTTTGCGCTGTAGCTGTACAAACTCATCACTGCTGCCACAACCAACCGCCTCGCAACGTCCAACCGCCTCAGCCGCAAGCGCTGCGCTCGATATGGAAGTTGTCCTCGTGCTCGTCTGGCTTGGAGACTGACATCGACCATCTGCTCCTGTTGCGCTTGTCAGCTTCGGCCGAATTGGACGAATCGTCTTCCGTAACTCGGTCGTCCACAACACTGCCAACGTCGTTGCCATCAACGACCCCTTCATTGACCTCGAGTACATGGTCTACATGCTCAAGTGTAAGTATACTCTGCCGACGCTCCGAAGCCTGAGGGCCCGCACGGATGCTTTCCGCGTCGGCACTAAGCGAGCCGTCGTCGCTGTGACGCGGGACGGCCTCTCACTACGGTCAACGGCGATGCTGGATCGTCTGGGCAGAGACCTGATCCGGCCTTCAATTTGAATTATTTCGTTTCCGGTGCATCGCAGACGACTCGACCCACGGCACCTTCAAGGGTGAGGTCTCGCACAAGGACGGCAAGCTCATTGTTAACGGCAAGGCCATCTCGGTCTTCGCCGAGCGCGACCCCGCCGCCATCCCTTGGGGATCCGTCGGCGCCCACTACGTCGTCGAGTCGACTGGTGTCTTCACCACCATCGACAAGGCCTCGGCCCACCTCAAGGGCGGTGCTAAGAAGGTCGTCATCTCGGCCCCCTCGGCTGACGCGCCCATGTACGTCTGCGGTGTCAACCTTGACGCCTACGACCCCAAGGCCCAGGTCGTCTCCAACGCCTCGTGCACCACCAACTGCCTTGCCCCCCTGGCCAAGGTCATCAACGACAAGTTCGGAATCGTCGAGGGTCTCATGACCACCGTCCACGCCACCACCGCCACCCAGAAGACGGTCGACGGCCCCTCGGGCAAGGACTGGCGTGGAGGCCGTGCCGCCAGCGCCAACATCATCCCCTCGAGCACTGGTGCTGCCAAGGCCGTCGGCAAGGTCATCCCCAGCCTCAACGGCAAGCTCACCGGCATGGCCTTCCGAGTCCCTACCACGAACGTCTCGGTCGTTGACCTTACCTGCCGCCTCGAGAAGTCCGCCACCTACGACGAGATCAAGGCCGAAGTCAAGCGCGCTTCGGAGAGCGAGCTTAAGGGCATCCTCGCCTACACTGAGGACGCCGTCGTCTCGCAGGACTTTGTCGGCCACCCTGCCTCGTCGATCTTCGACGCTGCCGCCGGTATCGCCCTCAACGGCAACTTTGTCAAGCTCGTTTCGTGGTACGACAACGAGTGGGGCTACTCGAACAGGTGCCTTGACCTCCTGGTCTTCATGGCCCAGAAGGACGGCTCGGCGTAGGTAAGGACGGTTGCGTTCCCCTCCCTCGTGTGGTACCTCGGCGCCGCTGACTGTCCGAGTCGCCAAGCTGCAGCTACTGACGCAATGCCTGTCCCATTTGTCCTTTTGCCCTTCGTTCCACCTTGCGCAGAGGAGCTTCTAGGCTCTAGGCATCGACAGTCTCTACTTTTGTGACGCCTGATTCTCTACGTCTTCTGTGACGATCGACGAAATAATACGAAAAGTGATATCCCCATAGCTTGGTCTCGAAGCGCGTCTATGTGTGTGTGTGTGTGTGTGTGTGGGGTGCGATTTGGCCTGGGGGTGTGCTTTCGTGGCTTCAACGCCCAAGCTCACCCTGTATGTTCGAAGGCCGCTCGAGCCGGGCTGTAGTCTGATGATGTAAGAGGTATACAACGAGCGGCCGTCGGAGGCAACGGATCTTTCCGTCGAGGATGGGTTGCGGGCAGGAAGGTGGCGATGTGAAAGACGGAGCGGGGGTTGACGTCGACTAAAGAGGGGCAAGTGTAGGCCGGAGGGCGGACGTGAAAGCCTCAGGCGGCCGGACCCCTTACTCACACTACTACTTCACACTACTACTTGTCAAGCTACTCCTGGTGTTGGTCTCGTGTGGAGGCGTCGCCTCAACAAAAAGAGGGACGTCACTTTGTGACGATGCGGACAAAAGGTTGTGCATGTGTACGAATACAGGAGTGGCGGGTGTGGGGTCGGCAAAGGGCTATCCAGCTGTGCATCTGCAGACGAAGGACCCTGAAGCGACTGACCCAGATAGCAATACAGTAGAGGATATGGTTGTTGCCGACCCTCTCGCTTGGTTCAGAGAGGGAGAGGGAGGGCCCAGGGTGAGAGGGAAACCGAGAGAGGCTGGGGACGAAAAGGGACGGGGAAGCGGGAGAGAGTGGCGAATCCCATTGTGCATGCCGGGTTGCAGCGACGGAGTACGCGGTTTCCGGTCTTCGCCGAGCATCGGGTGCCCATGGGAATGCGAGTGCAACTGCAGCTCTCCTTTTTCTCTTCCCCTCTCTCCCTAGGAAGGGACGATCAAGTGCGGGGGGGCAGGAAGTTCTGGGTGTTTGGCCGGTGCACCCTGCTTGGTTTCGCATGATGATGTGGGGATGATACGCCGTACCCAAGGGTATGGTGGTGCCGCATATTGGTTGGCAGGCCGGGAAGGGGAGAGCCATGGTGCAAGAGACGCAGTGGAGCTTGCTGGCGGTGTGGATGGCGGCGAGCAACAGCCTACGCCGGCCGAGAAGCTTAGGCTTATCTGTTAGCCACCGATCCCTCGCCCTTTCGCCCAACCCTAAGCCTCTTGACCTGCATCACCAAACCTGACGCAAACCAACTTTGCGCGTGCTCTGCTTCTGCGTGCGCCAAAGCCACGCTGCTGCTTGCTCTGGCACGGCGTAACCTGGTGCTGCCGCTCAAACCATGCCGCCACGATGCCGCCAAGTCGCCAACCTCCGGAGCTTTCCGTGCTTGCAGCCGCCTCTCGGCCATCCAAATACCTCTCTGGTGCCCGATTCCCGCAATCCGCGAGTGGCACGATTCGTGATCGCACCGTGCATGCAGCTGCAAGTATGATTCTATTCACAATTCATTAATCATATCCAAAAAAAGCAACTTGCCACATGCGCGATGTGGAGTTTTCCAAGTTGGTCTTTGTCCTCTTCTTCATTGGCCCAATTCCAGGCATGATGGGGGCGGGTTGATCTGCTCCACCCTACCATCGCTCCAGCACCGTTCCTCGACACTTCCAACGTCCGAAAGCACTCGCATTCCACACACAACCCATGTCGAATCCCAACCCTACGCCACCCTCCACCAAGACCGACCAGCCGGGCACGCAGCCCGCGCCGATCCTCGGTCTCCCCGCGCCCTCCGACGCCACCCCCGCCTCGGAAGCCCAGACCAGCTTCAAGCTCGACCACCTCGGTCCGGTTATTGTAAGTCTCTCGTTCCTCAACGTCCTCACCTTTTCGTCTCCTCGCGAACCGATAGAGGCTGACGGGAAAACTCTATTCGGCGCGGGTGGAAAACAGGTCAATACCGATGGTACGATCTCGCGCATCGCCGGATGGACCGAAATGACGGAGCTCGAAAAGCAGAGGTCGCTAAGGCTTCTGGCCAAGAGGAACAATGCGAGGATGCAGGCATTGAGGGACGCTGAGGGTAAGGCGGAGGCGGACGCCCAAGGGCAAGGACAGGCTAGTGATTGAGCAGGCGGGTGTGGGGGGAGGTGGTTTTGGCGCATGGACCGAGGCGGAAGGAGGTCGAGTGAAAGAAGGATGCGGCGGTGGTGTGGTGGCGCTTGTCATGTTTCGGTTTCTGGCCGGCTGGAGAGGATCCTGGGACGACAGCGGCAGCGATGGCGGGCGGCGAAGGTGTTACGAATCGCAATACCATCTGGGTTACTGCATGGGTTACTGCAATATTGGACGTTTTTCTTGATTTCAGGCTCACACCATCGTCTGAAACGTCGAAGCGGTGCTGTACATGGTGAGCCTCGGGCGTAGATACGGGGCATCAGACCTTTCTCTTGGTGCCGTAGTGAAGCGTGGAGGTCGCCATGGTGACACGCGCGCCCGATGCATGTGGAGGTCTAAAGGGGCGAGTGTGAGCGGTGTAGTGGGGCGCAGGGACGCGCGGCGGTGAGGCCAAGAGCGCCAAATGGTGAGAGTCAAAAGTGTGAGTTATGAGTGTTGCGAATGTGGGTTGTGAGTGTTGTGAGTGTTGTGAGTGTGAGTGTGAGTGTGAGTGTGAGTGTGAGTTAAGAGTGTGAGTGTGAGTTAAGAGTGTGAGTATGACTTAAGAGTGTGAGTTAAGAGTGTGAGTGATCGAGTTACGCGTCCCGCGTGCGCGTGTGGCCAACAGAGTCGAAGTGGCAATTAATTGGCTTGAGCGGGGGCCACGTTTGTGCTACACCACGCACAGCACCCACCTTCCCTCTTACCACCTACCCACTATACACTACACCGCACCGTCCAACCCTAACCGCACTCGCGGTCAAACCCACCACCAGCTCCCATCTACGCCTCGCTTTTCGCTTGCTGATAGCGCCTGCGCCCCTGCCCTTCTCGCCCTCCCCGTGCTCGCGTATCGATCCCGCCACCACCTACACCCACGCACACGCACACAACCGCACCACACTTGCACGCACACGCACCCCGACACATTGCCGCGCCGTCGCTCGCTGCCGACCATGTCTTCGACCAACCCAGACGTCGACGCGGTGCACAGCTTCCTCGACCAGGCGGCCAACTCGGCGTCCACGCCGTCCTCGCTGCGTCCCTTTTACTCGCGCTTCAAGACGCTCCACCAAAAGAAGCTATGGTACCAGCTCACGTTGGCGGTCGAAGAGTTCCTCTCGCACCCGGACGCCGCGCGGTCGCCTGTGCAGATCGACCTGTACAACCACTTTGTCACCAAGTTCAGCAGCAAGATCAACCAACTCCAGCTCGCCGCCATCGGCGTGCGCGTGGCGCGCCAGTTTAGTGATGCGGCCCAGGCGCTGGCGTTTTTGGAGGAGCTCGTCGTCGCCGTCGACGATCCCGAGACGCAGGACGCCTACGTCTACGCGCGCATGGAGGCGGCCCACTTTAAGCTGGTGCTCGGCGACACCGACGCCACCAAGGCCGCCATGGACCGGTGTGGCTCCATCCTCGACTCGTTCGACGCCGTAGAGACGGCAGTACACGCCAGCTTTTACCGCGTTGCCGGCGACTTTTACAAGGCCAAGGCAGAGTATGCCAACTACTACCGCAACTCGCTCCTCTACCTCGCCTGCGTCAATGTCGAGACCGATCTGATCGAGGCGGACCGCGTGCAGAGGGCGCACGACCTCGCCGTCTCGGCGCTCCTCGGCGACAGCATCTACAACTTTGGCGAGCTGGTGAGTGCCCCGTGCTCCATCTTTCGGTTCCCCCTCCCCCTGTGCACTCGCTTCGCATATCAAAGAAATACGGGATGGCCCGTCTGACCTACGTTTGAACCCTTTTTGCATACCTTCTTTTGCACACCAGCTGCTGCACCCGATCCTGACCTCTCTTGCGTCGAGCGAGCACGCGTGGCTCTCTGACCTCCTGTTCGCCTTCAACGCCGGCGACATTGGCCGGTTCGAGGCGCTAGCGCCGCATCTAGCCAAGGAGGCGATCCTTTCGGAAAACCTGCCGTTTTTGCGCCAAAAAATCTGCCTCATGGCGCTGATCGAGAGCGTCTTCCGCCGCACCTCGGACGACCGCACGATCCCGTTCGAAACGATCGCCATCGAGACCAAGCTACCGGTCGACGAGGTGGAGCACCTCGTCATGAAGGCGCTCAGCCTCGTGCTCATCAAAGGCACCATTGACCAGGATGCTCAAGTGGCGCGCATCACGTGGGTCCAGCCGAGGGTGTTGGATAGGAGGCAGATTGAGGCGCTCCAGAACCGGCTCAATGCTTGGTGCCAGAAGGTGCAACAGGTTGGAGAGTTTGTCAAGAACCAGACGCGTACGTTGTCCCCCCTTGACCCCTTTCCCCGGCTGCATCAAGTTTTGACGCTTTCTAACCCTCCCCTCTTCTAACCCTCCCCTCTTCTCCCTTTCCCCCCTATCTTCTCCCTTTTTCCTTCCGATCGGATCACATCGCAACACAGCCGAACTCTTTGTCACAGCATAGCCTTTCCCTCCCTGCAACGCCGTCGCTGTAGCAATGAAACACTTCCAAATCCTACGCACGTCTCCCGACGAGTGGGCAGAAGCGATGACGCGCGAGTATGCTCGCAGCACCAGAGATGGGGGGAGGCAGGCCGAATTTAGGATTGGAGGTTGGAATGTGCTAGGTGCCACAGATCCAGAGTGTGTGGTGGTGGGAGCCTAACCGACGCAGCAGAGGGTTGGCAGGGGGGCGCACGTGGTACGACCAGATCAAACCATGTGCGATTGTGGACTCTCCCACCGCCTCCCAACCCGGTGAGTTTGAGCTGGCGCCTCGATCCGCCAATCCCCCTCGCCCTATCTCATGGCTAAGTGGGATCCAAGCCCAACTCCACCGCCAAAGGACGATAGACGGTACCGAATCAGCCGAATAGCCGACCTGATCAGCGTTATACCAGGCTTAGCGTTCGCAGTGAACAGAGCAGAATATAAGAACGGGGAGGAGGGAAGAACCAGACACTCAACCGAGGAAACCATGGATGAATGATGCATTGGAAAAAAAGGGAAACGAAGGTGGTGGATGCTTCAGATATCACGACCGGGGAGAGTTGGGGGGGGGAACGGGGAACAACAACGTTCAATGCCAGCGGTGAAGTGTAGTTCTTCACAAGGCAAGATGAGAGGATTCTTTCGAGCAAAGGGATGAAGGGATGAAGGGAGGCAAAGCGGCAGGGGGTGCGTGCGGCGGGCGACAAAAAAAAAGCGATTGACCATCCCAATTTCGAGGCGTCTTGTAACGCAGGCACGAGGGATCACTGACTACTGAGGTGAGCTAGACAAATGAGAGTGTGTGCGAGAGTGTGTGCGAGAGAGTGTGTGAGAGAGGGTGAGAGTGAGAATGAAAGGGAAGAAAAAAAGCGAAGAGGTGGCGCGCCCAGGTGTGGCGAAAAACGAAAAGGGGGAATCGCTTTATGCTCTCCCAGCAGCCGAATGGGTACGGAGAAGGTTGTAGGCGGGGCCATCGACGCAGCGGCCGATCGCAAGGCGTCGTTCCCACCACCCGTTCTTTATACCCGGTAGCTGTTGCGACTTGCTCTGAATGGGGTTCGCGGACCGCCACGGGCTGCGGCATCCACCGAGGCTTAGCAGCGGCGCAGGGCACTCGACACCCTCAGCTTGGCACTGGCCGTCTCGTCATATCGGGGATGCCAATCCGCATACCTCGATGCGGGCGGCATCGAGCCGACCCGTGCGAGGGCGATCCCAGCCTAGACATATACCCGGATACGTCAATGCCTATGCTTCAGAGGACGACGCATTTGCACTTTCCGGCGTCGTCCGAACCGCCGGCTCCTTTTTCTTTGAGCTTGCCGTTGGCCGTGCTGTTTCCGCCGCCCGCGGCTCGAACCAGCATGGCCGCCCTAGTAGCGGCCTCAAAGACGTTGTCGACGCCCTCGTTCTTTAGCGCCGAGCATTCGTGGTAGGATCGGGCGCCAATCTGCGCGGCGACCTCCTTGCCCTGCGCCTTTTCGATGAAGTGGCCCGCCACCGGCTTGCCCTTGGCGATCGCATCTTCGCGCAAGTCGCGTTTGCAGCCGACCAGCAAGACTGGGACAGAGGGCCCGCATATTTGTCGGACCTCTTCCATCCACTGCAAAAGGCAAAGCAGATAAGCGCGCCGGGCGCCAAACGTCAGGACCTCGAAGCTGGCCGTCGTCATCCGAACAGTACTGTCGAGCCGCAAAGCGCGCAGCCCAGCTACCCACCTTGACCGTGACGTTTTCGAGCGAATCCGGCGTGTCGATCGAGAAGGCAATGAGGATAACGTGCGCCTGCGAATACGACAGAGGCCTCAAGCGCTGCAAGTAGCAAAAGATTCAAGGAGAATATGGCCACCTGCCGGCGTCAGCACTCGTCTTTAGTCGGTAGCAATGCCGACATTGTTCCTAAGCAGTTGATGCTCACCTCATATTCCTCCTGTCCGCTGAAGATGGACCGAATGCAGAGCCGTTTCGTGGGCAGAGGCGAGGTCAGCGGGCGTGCGCGGGGACACCTCGTCGGCATAACACTTCGAGAGGCCACTCACGCGGTATCCCACAGTGCCAGCTGGACGGGCTTTCCATCGAGCCGGATCTCTGCTACATAATTCTCAAAAATGGCTATGGCAGGTGCAGGGCGAGGAAGGTTCGTGTCAGATAGCCGAGCCGCAAGCCCCCATCACTCGCAAACGGCCTTTGTCGGGACGACAGCGACTTACTGGGCTCCTACAGATCGCACGACAAGATGCCAGCACGTGCGGAGGTAGCGAAAAGGCCGTAACATCAGCATGGAGCATTGCGACAACTCGGAGCCAGCGCTTCCCTGGAGCGGGAACGTCACTCACGTATTCTTGGGGGAACTCGCCAATAGCAAAGACGCACAAGAGACTCGTCTTGCCGCAAGCGCCGTCTCCCACGATGACGAGCTTCCTTCGAATCTGATGTGGTGCGGTGGCAGAGGCGGATCGGAATCAGCGTATGCCGAAAGCATGAGGAGCTCTGAACGTAGCAGGCTGAGGGTAAAGCTCACCGGAGCTGGCGCCATGATGCTACGATGTGCGGTTGCAAGCTGTGAAGCTAGGGTCGATTCAACTGCTCTTAGGCCAAGGAAGGAGTCGAGACGTTGCGCCGACAAGTCGAGGGTCGAGGGGGATAATTCCGAACGCGATAGATGAGGGAAGGCGAAAGCCAAAAAAGGCGTCGTGCGTGGGTGAGTGGGTCGCGAGAGCGTCTAGCGAGTCGGCAAATCTACCAGGAGTGCTTGGTTGCTCCGAGTCGTTCTGCTGTGCAGGCAGGCTAAGGAAGGATTGTCCGGTCTAAGAGGGCGAGGCGAACGGGGCGCGGTGGGGGGTCGAAGACGCTGCACGGAAGCTGGAAAGGGGCTTGCAGCCGCGTTGGCGGGGCGGACCGCAGCAGGATGGGAGGTGGTGGCGAAAGCGGACGCAGGAGCCGAGGAGCCGGGGACGAGGTCAATGACGACGGCGGCGTGGGCGGTGACGGTGGCAGTCGCAGTGGCGGAGTACAGTGGCGGAGTGGCGAGAGCGGGTCGCTGCGCTAATCCGATGCAGAGTCGGCTGCGGCGGCTAAGGTAGCGGGCACGCTGGATCGGATGAGCCGACGTCGCGCGCTGGACACGGAGGGCTGTCTCTCGGTGTGCGGGTGTCCCTGTGCGAATCACGAATCACAGCCCGCTGTCGAGGCTGGCCAGACGGCACACGCGCGCCAAACGTGACTATAACGAGCGGCGGCCTAACAACCCGGCTACCTTCCGACCAGAGCAAACCCAAAAGATGGAGGCGCAAACAGGGAATATGGCCCAGTCCAATGTGCCAACAGACGCCAGAACAGGTGGGCGGGGCGGCCGAAAATTAGAGGGAAGAGGAGGAGGAGCAGGGATTGCAACGTGAGCCCGTAGGCAGGTAGGTAGATCGATGGATGGAGGCAAAGGGAAGGAGGAGGGTAGGAAAAAGTGATAGAGCAGCCGGCAGGGTTGGGTAGAGTTGGCACAGGTGCAGCCGCACGAGGTCCGGTGGGTGGGGCAACGGGTCGACGTAAGTCTATGTGGGTCTGTGGATGTGCGCGTGCAAGTGTGTGTGTAAAGTAGGGTGTAGCAGGGTGTTGTATGTGTATA
>JALNIF010004049.1:0-12282 GCA_026284005.1 Thecaphora frezii | reverse complement strand
CCAAAGTGAAAGCCAAAGTGAAAGCCAAAGTGAAAGCCAAAGTGAAAGCCAAAGTGAAAGCCAAAGTGAAAGCCAAAGTGAAAGCCAAAGTGAAAGCCAAAGTGAAAGCCAAAGTGAAAGCCAAAGCAACAAAGCAACAAAGCAAACCCACCAACCAACCCGTAACCATGAATCCAATGCTAATTGCGTACAAAAGCGCTATGGATGCGGTTGGGGGTGGCTTGGGCGCGTGGCATCGGCCATACGCAATTTGGCGGTCATCGCTGCCCATCACTGCCAAATTCAATTTACAACGGCGACTCGCATGAGTTTGGGTCGTGTTGTTGCAGTTGGCAACGGTTCATGACTCGCCACCACCCCCTCGAACGCTGCCACGTTGTCCACCCCCTTTGATCCACCACTCCATCCACCCCCTTTTATCCACCCCCTTTTATCCACCCCCTTCCCATCCCCACCCAACCCATATCCCCCGCAAACCATGGCCATCAACGCACTCGACCCCGCCGCCTCGTCCACCGCCAAGCCACCCAGGCCCGCCCACTTTAACCTCGAAAACGTCATCCGACCCAACATCCTCAGCCTCCAGCCCTACCGCTGCGCCCGCGACGACTACCAGTCCGGCATCCTCCTCGACGCCAACGAGAACGCGCTCGGCCACTCGCTGCCCCCCAACTCCTCCCTACCCCACAACCCGCCCTCCATCTCCTCTGCCGCAGCCTCCTCTTCCTCCTCGCCCAACGCCAATGCCAACGACCACACGCCCATCGGCGCGTCGCCCACCGACGATCCGCTCTTGCTCCACCGCTACCCGGACCCGGGCCTGTTTGGTATCCGCTCCGCCATCTCTCAGCTGCGCGGCCTGCCCAACGAGGCCTTCACCTTCCTCGGCGTCGGTTCGGACGAGGTGCTCGACCTGATCCAGCGTGTCTGCTGCACGCCCGCCAAGCACAAGATCCTCATCTGTCCGCCCACCTACGGCATGTACTCGGTCTGTGCCGCCGTCAACGACCTCGAAGTGGTCAAGGTGCCGCTCATCACCGAAGGAGGACGCTTTAGCCTCGACGTCGACGCCGTCAACCGCGCGCTTGCCGCCGATCCCGCCATCAAACTCGCCTTTATCTGCAGTCCGGGCAACCCGACGGGTACGTTGATCCCGCCGGAGGAGGTGCGGAAGGTGCTCGACAACCCCGACTACCGCGGGTTGGTGGTGGTGGACGAGGCGTACATCGACTTTGCCGAGGAGGAGAAGCGCATGGGCAAGCGGCCGGCCGACGCCGTCGTGTCGGCCGTGAGCCTGCTGGACGACTACTCGAACCTGGTGGTGACGCAGACGCTGAGCAAGGCGTTCGGTCTGGCGGCGATCCGGCTGGGCATCGCATTTGCGCAGCCGGCGCTGATCCAGATCATGAACAATACCAAGGCTCCCTACAACATCTCGTCGCCGACGGCCCACCTGGCGTCGCTGGCGCTCAAGCCGGAGGGGATCGCCACGATGCGCGCCAACGTCCAGACGCTGATCCGCAACCGTGATGCGCTGATCCAAGAGCTGCAGCAGCTGCAGGGTACCGGGGCGATCTTGGGAAGCAACGAGGCCAACTTTGTGCTGGTGCAGATGCTGGATTTTGAGACGCGAAGCCGGCCGAGCAACGAGGTGGCGCAGCTCATCTACAAGCGGATGGCTGAGGAGCGGGGGCTGGTGGTGCGTAACCGCGCCAAGGACTTGGGATGCGAAGGGTGCTTGCGCATCACGGTGGGGACGGAGGAGGATAATAGGAGGTGTATCGCGCTGATGCGCGAGCTGCTCGAGAGTGGCGGAGAGTGGCGGGAGTAGGTGGGGCGGGGCGGCGCGTGCACGAACCCAACCGTCTCTTGTCTCCTGTCTCTGTCTCTGTCTACTTTGCTTGGGTTTTCTCTGCTCTGCGCCGAACTGCGCTATGCTGGTAGCGAGGCGTTGGATACAGTACGGCGGTGCGAGTTTGAGCCATGGGGCATGTTGGCAAGGGGAAGGTGTAGGCTTTAGCGTGCAATACGAGACCGTGCAAGCGATGGAACTTGGTCTAGAGGACGATGTGGTGGCTAGTGTGCTTGTGTCTGCTGGTGCTGTCGTTTGTCGTCCACAGCCTCCACCCCCAACTCTCCACTCGATACGACTCGGACGAGTGATTCGAAAAGAAAAAGAAAAAGAAAAAGAAAAAAAAAAAGGAAAAAAGAAAAAGAAACCGGATGCGCGCACACGGCGTCTTACTTGGGCGCTATGGAGCCGAGAAAGCGAATCGGACCGGCGGGCGGGAGCAAGGAAGGGTGAGGAAGCAAGCAAGCAAGGGTAAGAGGTGGAAAGAGGACCGTGCGTCATGGTTCGGACCGGTGCAGCGGCCATGGCTGCAGCACGCAGCATCACAAGGCACTTTGAATAGAAAAGAGAACCGAGAAACGACGGCTGACGACCATATAAAACCCAACTCGCCCACCTTCCCTTGTTTGCTCCACTTCCCCTCCCCTGCTTCCTGTACCTCTTTGCTCCTCTCTTGCCTCCGCCCCGCCCTCCTCCACCACAATCACGCCCCGCCCACCATGACTTCCCCACAAACCACCACCAAAGCCTTCGGCGGCCTCCTCCACAAGTACACCTTCCCCTCCCGCTCCCTCGGCGGTCTCCCAACCTCCATCAACGTCTTCCTCCCCCCTTCCTCTCCCTCCTCTTCCTCTTCCACGCCCATCCCTGTGCTCTACTACCTCTCCGGCCTCACCTGCACCGAGGACAACGCGGCGCAAAAGGGCGGTCTCTTTTCCGCCGCCGCCGACGAGCGTATCGCCCTCGTCTTCCCCGACACCAGCCCCCGCGGCGCCAAGATCGAGGGAGAGGACGACTCTTATGATTTCGGAACGGGTGCCGGGTTTTACCTGAATGCCACCAAGCAACCGTACAGCGGTTACTATAGGATGTATGAGTATGTTACCGAGGAACTCCCGAGCAAGCTGGAAGAGTTGGGGTTGGGTTTGGTAAGTCCGGTTGAGGTTCGGCAGTGCGAATATGACCGCCTCTGCTTTCGCTCACCTTCTCTTCTCCATCTCCTTCTCCATCTGCTCGGGCCTGGCAGGACACATCGCGCGCCTCGATCCTCGGCCACTCAATGGGCGGCCACGGCGCCCTCACCCTCTACCTGCGCAACCGGCACCTCTACCGCTCTTGCTCCGCCTTCTCGCCCATCTGCCACCCGACCGTGTCTCCGTGGGGCCAAAAGGCGTTTTCCGGCTATCTGGCTGACCCCGCAACCGAAGCCGAGGCCTACGACGCCACCAAGCTTGTCGAGAAGCTCGAACAAGGTACCAAGCTCGATATCCTCGTTGATTGTGGACGAGACGACGATTTTTACAAGCAGGGTCAACTTAGGCCCGAGGATCTGGAGAGGGCGGCCAAGGAGAAGGGGGTACAGGGGGTTGAGGTTAGGTTGCACGATGGGTATGATCATAGCTGTGAGTTGGTGCAGCGAGAAAGGGTGATGAGGTGACGAGGTGCGAAGTGGGAGGCGTGCGGATGAAGGTGTGGCTCACTGTCTCTTTTCCCTCTTTTCTCTTCCTTTTCTTCTCCTTGGGCCAAATTGATCCCTACACTCGATCCCCACTACCACCACCACCGCCGCCGCCGCCTCACGCTCCACTGCGTGTGCGCGCCTCGACAGACTACTTTGTCTCGACCTTTGCGGCCGAGCATGTCAAGTGGCACGCCAAGTTCCTGAAGGCTTGAACCTTTTTCCCCCTTCAGCTTTCCCCCTTTCCCCCCCTCGCTTGTCCATAAAGAAAAAGAAAAAGGCGAGAATGCAGGTCTACATGTGACGACGGAGAAATCAAAGGTCAATTTTGGCGTTTTGTTTTGGGGGGGAGGGGTTGGATGGGATGGGATGGGAGGGCAGGTTGTCTGGAAAAAAGGGGGAGGGTTGGGCGTGCGAGGGTGTGCAAGCGTGTGCGAGTGTCAAGGCGTGCGTTGGTCGTGGAGCGGTACAGAAGGCTGTGCCTCGATCGTCGCCTAGCCGGTACAGAAATGTGTGTGCGTCGATCGTCATCTAGCCGGCATAGAAAGAGCACGTCAAGAGCGCGACCAGACCCTATCCCTCCCCCCTCACCATCTTGAATTGGCAACGTCATCCCCCGCCAACCCTGCTCCCATATTCTTGATCTGTAGAACCTGAACCCTTCGTCGCTGGCGTTTCTCAACCCCCGCCTCTCCTCTTATACAAGCCCAAATCGCGAAGACACAAACGACTAGCTTTCCTCCACCCCCCTCATCCCCCTTTAGTTCCTTTCAGCCCGCCAGCCCGCCCAAACCCCCAACAGCAGCAGCAACAGTGGCAGAAGGAAAACCTCTATGACGAATCTCCACCTAAACCGAGGCCAAAATCAAAGAGCGGTAAAAACGGCATGGTGCGACTCAAGGAGCGATGAGAAGCAATAAACGCTAAGGACCAAAGGAGTGTGAAGCAAGAGCGGTGTGGACCAAAGAGTGTGGGAGAAAATAAATGAAAAAGCCAAACCAAGGCAAGACGAGCACCAAAGCACCGCACCGCCGTAGCCAGCGTGGTGGCTCCTTCCGCTCCTCCCCAACAGCAGCGCGTCGAACCATCAAACAAAAACGACCTCGAAACACAAAGCGAGAAACAAAGAGCAACAAAAACAGGCTTGCGAGCATAGAGAGAGGGCGTAGCGTACCCGTAGTATGCGCGCACGCGCGGCATAAGTACCACCCGGGATTACAACTACAACGGTGTTGGCCAGAGACGCGGCGCAACAAAAAACGGGGCGACAGGGCGGAATCCCAAGAAGAGGAAGGAAGAAAATCCCTGAAAAAAAAGGAAAAGAAAAAAGAGTTCAGTGGCGGGCAAGGCCAGGATGTTCCGCCCTCGTCGACGTTTGCGGTGGGGCCGCTTGGGGGCCCCTGTGGCCGTTGCAAGTTGCTGCGAGCATGAGCATGGCGGTGGCGTCCCGGGGCGGGGCGCGGCTAGAGCACGGAAGCCAGCCTCGACTACTCGCTATCCTGTTGTTCCAGCTGGATGTGAGATGTACAGTGGTTTCAGGCCTAGATGCAAAAGGAAAAAAAAAGAGTTGCCAGAACGCATAACCGGTAAGACATAAGCGGGGATCAGCGATGCTTGCTCTGATGAACTAAGAGTCCCATGCCCCGGTCCCTGCACCAGAGCATCCCACACGTTGACTCACCGACTCGCGAGCCGCCTTGACCTTTTCAAGGAGCTGGTCCTTGGGAGACTTGATGCCCTGGCCGACAATCTTGTCGCCGAGCTCCTCGATCTTCTCCTGCGAAACCTTGCTGCAGACCAGCAATGACGCCATAAAGGTGTAGATGTTGGGGATATCGATCGAGGCGTCCTGCATGAGCTCCATGTGCGGCTCGAAGCCGGCCACCGCCGTCGCCTCGTCCAGCACACCCTCCGACGACAGCTTGGCAAAGAGCGCCGCGACGTTTTCGACGTCCGACTTGCTCTTCTCGAGCACCGTACCGACAATCTTGTCGACGAACTCGGATCGGTGCTTCGAGGGCAGCTCCTGCGGGATGTCGGGAGACATTGGGATTCGGCCGGGATCAAGTTTCGAGGCGCAGACAAAGGTGAGGGTCAGCATTATCGTTCTCGGGAGAGCGGCCCTCGACGACCTCTGCTCAAACGCACCTTGTAAGCAGCGACACCCTCCTTGATGTCCTTGATCTCGAGGAACTCTTTGATGTCGTTATCGATCTTTCGCTTGGCGTCCTGGTCCGAGAGCTCAGGCTTGTCCGCCTTGTCCTCGGTCTTCTCGGCGGCGGCGGCGGCGACGGGCTTCGTCCTCGGCAGCAGGTTGAGCTTGGGTCGCTGCGGCTCCTCCGCAGCAGCTGGCGCAGCCTCGCCATCGCCGCTCTGGTTGAGCAGCGAGAACCTATCCAGACGGAGCAGGTGCATTGGTGGGACAGGAGAAAATCGAGGAAGAAGCCATCAGAACTGCTGGCTCTCGGCTGGCGCGTTGGGCCAACGCAACGTGGTGCGGTGACACAGCTCGAGGCTAGAATGCTTACATGTTGGTCTGCGAGTTGGTGCGCGTCGGCGGCTGGCTGCCGTCCTCCGAGCCCTTGCCCTGGTTCTTCTTGCCAAAGACACCGCTGGGTCCAAACGAGAGCGGCCTGTTGGATCCACCGCGCTCGATCCTGTGTACCGGGAAGAGGTAGCGGAGAGAAAGGGAGGAAGAACAAGCGGGGGGTGAAAGGGGATGCATTGCGAGGGTCAGCGATGCACGTGGCAAAGAGGCAGCTCCGCCGACCACGGACGGCGTCGTACGCGAGGTCTTCGCCTGTGGTACTCACTTTCCGAAAGCGGACAGATCTCCGGCCTTGCTGGGCCTGGGCGGGGCCGGAGGGCCTCCGACGGTGCTCCAGCCATCCGGTCCGTGCTCTCCGCGCGCCTGGCCCCTCTTGGAGCCGCCTCGCGAGATGGGGCCGCCCCTGCTCTGGCGCGCCGCAGCTTCTGCCTCTGCTTGCGCCTTGGCCTTGGCGGCATCGGCGTGGATCTGGGCAATCGTCTTGGGCGCCGAGTTGTCGTGGCGGGGCGTCCAGTGCGAGTCTCGCAGTTCGATGACGTCGAGCAGCATGAAGCGCATCCTCGAGTTGATCGAGGCCTCGTTCTGAGACATCTCGCGCATCCTGGTGAAGTAGATGTCCATGTGTCCCCGGGCCTTTTCGGTGTCGAGCAGCTTTCCGACCGTGGTCATGAGCTTGCAGAGTGACTCAATCTCCTCCTCCTCGGGATCGGTGGCGTTGCTTAGCAGCTTCTTGATGCAGAGGTGCATGATCCGCTCCGTAAGCATGCTCAGCTTGAAGAGCTCGCCGATGAACTTGACCAGACCAAGACCGCGTCGCTTGGCCTTCTGGGCCTCGTAGTACTCCTCCGAGAGCAGCTCGGCCTCCTTGGGGGCGGCGTCGGGCTTCTCGCCTCGCTTCTCGGCCTCACGAGCCTCCTCGGCGGCCTTGTCATTGCTCTCCTTCTTGGCCTTGTCCTCGGCCTCCTTGCTCTTAGCAGCAGCGACGGCGGTGTCGCGCTGGGCCCAGCCTCGCTCGAAGTCCTCCTGACATCGGTTGAGGAGGTACTTGCGGAAGAGCGAACCGCCCACCACCGCCTTGCCGTCCGCAGTGCGCAGGCTCTCGTCCTTGACCTCGGGGCTGAGCTCCTCCATAATCTTTCGGCAGAGGCGCGCGTACATCTCCGACCAGGCTGCCTCGTCCGTGGCCTTTTCGAAGATGAGCTGGATGACCTGTCGCAGCGTGCGTCCGTCGTTCTCGTTAACGGATCGGTTCGCCCACTCGAGAATCTGGTTCGAGATGCTGTCGAACTTCTCGAGGGTGAGCTTGTTCAGCAGCGCCTTGACCTTTCGCTGGACCATCTCGGGCGAGTCGGCCTTGACCGTGCTGGCGCGGCCCTGGGGCATCCATCGGTTCTCGGAGTTGGCGAGCGGCACGACCTGGTCGAGTGGGATGGTGGGGCCGCCCTTCTCGGGCGGGTTGACCTGCGGTCCGCGGCTCGAGTTGGGGTCGCGTTGACGGCCACGGTTGCTCTTGGTGCGGCCGCCGCTGGGCACGCCGGTGCCCATCATATCGCGCGAAGGCAGCGCCGCGCTACCGCTTCCCGTCCTCGATAGGGGCTGCGATCGCGCACCGGCGGTGAACGAGCCCATCGGGCCGAACGCGCCCATGCCGCCGGGGCCTCGGGAGCCCGACGATGCGGCGAAGCGCTCCTCGCTCGTCTTGGGGGGGTGGCTGAAGGCGCCGATGCCGGCACCCTTGCCTCCAAAGTTGGAAGAGCCGCTGATGCCCAGGCCCTGGGCACGGCCCGGAGGCGGCGGCGGTCCCATGCCGGACGCCCTCCTTCCGCCTCCCGGACGCCCTCCAGCACCCATGCCACCGTCCATGCCGATCGAGGCGAGTGGGGGAAGGTCCTGCGGCTTCTCTGTGTAGACGTTCATGAACTGCATCAAGAACTCTCGGTCGTAGCGGAACTTTCCTGGCTCGGCCGACTCGTTGAGCTCAACGCGCGGCGAGGAGATGTTGCTAGGGTACGAGACCTTGTTTATGTTGTCAATAAAGCGCGCCGAGCCGAGCGCGTTGGAGGCCGCCGAGGGCGGGGCGTCGCCGTGCGGAGCCTGCTGGGCCGAGGTGATGTCGATGTTGCCGGGAGCGCCGGTTCGCTTCTTCTTCTCGAGCGCTTCGTTGTCCAGCTTGATACCGTTCGAGGGGGGCAGCGAGCTCATCGGCTTGGCGGGCAGGCCGGCGAAGCCGGGCGTACCCGGCGTTCGCGGCGTCTGCGGTACGCCCGGCGTGCGGGGAGGCAGCGCATCGAGCGGGGTCGAGGGGACGGAAGAGGCCTCGCGCGCCATTCTCTCCACGTCAGCGACACGAAAAGCAGCCGAGGCCGCCGCATCGGCGTTGGCCTTGTCGCCAGCAGGCTCGCCTTCGCCAGCCTGGTTGGGGCCCTTCGTGTCGATCGGAGCGGGCTTGGACTTGGCCTCTTCCGCCTCCTTGGCACGAGCGGCGGCGGCAGCAGCCTCCTCCTCGGCGGCCTTCTTGGCAGCGGCGGCCTCGGCCTCGGCCTTCTCCTTGGCTGCCTTCTCCTCGGCCTCCTTGGCCTCACGCTCCTTTCGCTCCGCCTCCTCCTTGGCCTCGCGCTCCTTACGCTCCGCCTCCTCCTTGGCCTTGGCTTCTTCGGCAGCCTTCTTCTCGGCGGCAGCCTTCTCCTCGGCTTCTCGCTTGGCAGCGGCGGCGGCGGCGGCCTCCTCCTCCTTGGCCTTCCTCTGGCGCTCGGCCTCCTCCTGCTCGGCCTTCTTCTTGGCGGCGGCCTCCTCCTCGGCAGCCTTCTTGGCAGCGGCGGCCTCGGCCTCGGCCTTCTCCTTGGCCGCCTTCTCCTCGGCCTCCTTCTTCTCCTTCTCCTGCTTCTCCTGCTCCTCCTTCGCCTTCGCAGCGGCGGCCTCGGCGTCGTCGGCCTCGGCCTTCTTGGCGGCAGCCTCGAGTTCTGCCTTCTTCTTGGCCTCGTCCTGCTGCTTCTTCTCCTGGACCCGTCGCATAAATGCCTCTTGAGTCTCCATGCGGACAGGCTTGCGCTCGGCCGGTACGACGACCGCGGGCGACGCCTTGCTCAGGCTCGGCGAGGAGGTGCCCGCCGCCTGCGCATTGGCTGACGAGGGCGTTCGCTGGATGCTCTGCAGATCGACAGCGGCCTGGGTCTCGGGGTTAACGATGCGGATGGCACTGCTCTGTCGCTTTTGCTGCGGCTCAAACTGGCGCGCCGAGGGGCTCATCGGGTTGCTGAACGAGTGCGACGGCGAGTGGTGGGCGAAGCTCGGGCTCGGCGAGGCGAAGCTCTGCGGCCGCCCGCCTTGCGGCTGGCCCATGCTCAGCGGAGCGCCGTGGTGTGAGGGCGACGAGACGCTGCTGTGGGCAGTCTGGGGCGACGGAGGCACGTTCGACGTTCGCGCAGCGAGCGGCGTCGAGGGCGCCATCGACGGCGTAGGGGGGAGCCCGCCGGGGCCCATGGGCGACGGCGAGATGTTGGCGTGTCGCGGCGATCGCGGCGTGCCCGGGATCTCGTAGCCCTGGGGCTGCTGCTGGCCCCAGTGCTGCGGCGGCACCGCCGGGTATCCGTAGCCGGGATGGTAGCCGTACTGTGGCGGGAAGCCCATGGGCTGCTGCGGCTGTCCCCAGGGTCCGCCCATGGGCTGCATCGGCTGCATGGGAGCGGCGTTGGCCATGTGAGGCGACCGCGGCTGCTGCGGTCCCGGCTGCGGGTGGCCGTGCGCCGGGTGCGGCGGGAAGCCCTGGTGAGGGCCGGCCTGCGAAGGCACCCGCGCTCCCTGGTTGTGGTGCTGCGACGGCGAACGTTGCGGCTCAAACGGTCGGGGGCCGTTGTGATGCCCGGGGCCGGTAGGCGGCCTCAGGTTGGAGGGCGGGTGGCGGGGCATCTGTGCATTTGGCGGCTGCGCGGCATAGGGCGCCGGCGGCGCGGGCGACGAGCCAGCCGGGACGTTCGGAGCAGCGGCCTGGGCCTGGGCGGGCTGCGGCGAGGCCGCAGTAGAGCCGGGCGAGCCGCTGGGGTTCTGAGCTGGGCTTCCGGAACCCTGGAAGAGCTTCTGAAAGTCGAGCGAGCGCGGGTTGGCACCGGTGGCAGGGGACGAGGCGCTGCCGTTTTCCGTCTTACCGCTAGCGAATCCGATGGTGGTCTTCTTTGACTCAGAATCGTGCGCCGTGACCGAACCAAACACGGTGGGCTTCTCTCCGTGAAGGTGCTGTCCCGAGCTGGGTTGCACAGCGGGAGACGAGGAGAGCATGGCGTTCTGGTCGTGCACGGAGCCGAAGTTGATCGCTTGGCCTGCAACGACCGCGGGATGCAAGAGGGTGGAGGCGGAGCAGAGCCAGCGTGGAGGGTATGATGAAGGAGGGATGCGGGCAAGGGCGGCATGCGGGAGTATCTCGGGTCAGCACTGCGCTCGTCCTGTTGCGGCTCGAGCATCGGAGGCATCGCCTTGGGGATGTCACTTACCCGGTCGTGCGCTGCTGTTGGCGCCCTTAGGGAGGCTCACTGCCGACTGGCGGCGAGAGTGAGAGGCATCTCCGTTGACACTACCGGCGCTGGCGTTTTGGATGCTGGCCGCGTTGTTGGATTCTGTCGACATCGGCGGGGTTGATGCAATGTTCACCTCAGCAGCATCTACGCCGCTCGGCTCGGAACTGTGTCGGTGGTTGGTCGCGAGGGAGAGAGGCAAGGAAGGGGTCGAGCTTGGCTAGGGAGCAGCTGCGGGGTGTAACCACGAGCTGCAGGTGCCGAGCGGGCGGAAGGGACACAAGAAGCGCGAGAGAGAGGTGGAGAGTATCGAACGCTCAGCTAAGAGAGCCGATCTGTCGGACCTTGCGGGGTAAGGGGGGATCGGCGGTGATGTGGGTGGCCGAAAGGAAGAATGCGGACAAGGGACTGGTCGAAACGAAGCCGCGGCAGGGGGTCGTCTCGAAGTCGTGTCGGTGGCGTCAAGCAAAGGACGGAGGGGGCGAGGCGGGCAGTCAGCCGGCTCTGGGTTTTCGACGAAGGACCGAAGGAACGGATCTGTCGAAGCCGAAAACGAATGGTGGACCAGAGGAAACCGACGAGGTGCAAGCTCCGAGCAAATGGAGGTTGACCGTCCAACGGGTTCCGACGAGGGTCTCCTTTTTGGGGGGGGAGAAAAAGGATAAGGGGATCTTTTTTCCGGGGCAAAAGGGAGGGAAAAAAGAAGGGAAGGGAAACCTCGAGGTGGCTAGAGGTTCACGAAAGGAGGAGAGGAGAAAGATGGAGGAGCAGAGGGTTGAAGGCGGCGCGGGCGGGTGGCGACCAACGGCCTCTCTCGCCTGAGTCGCAGGCCCTCGCAAACGAGGCGGCGCTGTGCTCGCCGCTGTAGCCGTTTTGCACCGCCGCCGCCAAAGCGCAGTCCACTCTTACACTTGCTAACGCACGCCAGATCCACGCTCTTTTTTTTTTTTTTTTTTTTTTTTCCCATTCACAAATAAAATTTTCTCCCTTAGTGCTTCCCGCTCTCTTGGCCAGGGCAAGAGGGGAAAAAAGGACATCACAAGCACTCACACACACACACACACGTCTCGTCCAAAATCAAAAACTTGAACCAGCTGGTGCTTGCAGAAAAAAAAAATCTCAACAGCACAAACTCGATTACGAAGTCAAACCGCCTCCGCCTTACCAAGGGTTAGGCTAGGCTTTGGCTACGCTTACGTCGATTGCTCGACAAAACCGCGTCGAGCGAGCAGCTACGAGCAGCCAAGTGCACCCAACCTCTGACTGTGCCTTGCGCCTCTGCAGCTTGGCGGCTTGCCTCTTGAAATGCGGGCGCGCACCGACAAGAAAAAAAGGGAAGAAAAAAATACGAATGCTCAGGATACATAAAGGTAGGGTGAAAAAAGTCGGTTTGGTAGACCACGCCCAAACCTTGACCTTGCTCTGCTCGCCGCATGCTGCCGGCCACAACCAAACCGAGCTAGGGCGGGCGGACGCTTTCCAAGGGTCCGCGCGTACACAGCATCCCCCAGTAAAACACGCACAAGATAAGCCCGGGCGGAGGGCATCGCGCGCGCTTGCGCTAGCGCTAGCTGACATAAAGCGCTGCTTGGTTGGGCGCGTCTCGGAGAGGGAGAGAGAGGGAGAGAGAGGGAGAGAGAGGGAGAGAGAGGGAGAGAGAGGGAGAGAGAGGGAGAGAGAGGGAGAGAGAGGGAGAGTG
>JALNIF010004048.1:0-18376 GCA_026284005.1 Thecaphora frezii | reverse complement strand
AAAGAAAAAAAAAAAAAAGAAATCCGAATCATAGATCTGCCCCCCAGATGCCGAGACGTGTCGACCCTTCTGGTTAACTCGCTCCGCCGATGATAACCAGTCGGGTCGCGTGCACGCAACGGTCGCGAAGGGCCCCGGCTACGGGTAATACGGCGCGGCCGCTGCTCGGGTCTGTTCGACCTCGGGATCCTCGCCGTCTGCGATCGCGTCCCTTCCGGCCAGGACGACCTCGGAGACCTCGGTGCTGTCCGGGTAGCGGACCACGCTGGCGGAGCCTCCGGAAGCGCCAAAGTCGATCTCGGCGAGCCGCGGGCAGACTGAGGCCAGCATCCGCACCTTGTGCTTCAGCGAGGCGACAAAGGTGTCGGCGCTCCCGTAGCAGCGCAGAGAGAGGGATCCCGTGGCGGGCGGTCGCTGAAGGACGTCGAGCTGCTGAACCGGGAACTGCAGCACCTCGAGCTGCGATAGCGCGGCGAAGGCGGGGAGGTAGGTCTCGAGGAAGCCGGCAACGTTGCAGCGCAGCTTAAGCACGCGCACACGCTTGCATGCCTCGAAAAGCCGCGCCAGGTCGAACTTGTCGGAGATGACGAGGGCAAACTCGCCGCACAGCTCCTCGAGGTGGGCCGCCTGGGCGAGCCCTTCCATCAGGCACTGGCCCTGCGGCGTCGAGGACCAGTTGGCGGGCCTGCGGGCGCCGAGCATCACGGTATCGAACTGGATGCCGCGCAGCCGGCGGATCGGCCGCAGCGGGCTGGCGAGGATCGTGATGGCGTTGTCGATGCCACCTTCGAAGGTGTGCAGGTTGGGCAGCGCTTCGTCCGAGATATTGTCGAGATAGATGTAGCGGCCCGAAGTAGCGTCGATCTGGTCGATCTTGAGCACTTCGAGCGCCGGATGTCGCTCGCAGAAGGCCGCCACCTCTTCCTCGGCGCCGGCGTGGAAGCGGGAGAGCTCGAGCACGCGCAGCTTGGGCCAGTGCGCGCGCGATATCAGCACACCGCCGTAGATGGCGCTGCGTACGCGCGGATTGGTGTACTGGAAGCGGAGCTCCTCGAGGTCTGGGCAGTGGTCGAACAGCGCCTCCTCGAACGATCCGAGCCCCGCGACGATCGAGACCAGATCCGCGGGGATGGCGGACGAGAACCACACGAGCCTCTTGAGCCCGCGGCAGCCGGCGAGCGGCGAGCTCGGGAAAGCCTCGCCGTCAAGCGAGCTGCAGTCGGCCCACTCGACGTCGCGCAGGCGGGGGCACGAGTGCCACACGCGCTTCCAAAAGTCGTCGGTGGCCAGAGGCGAGGCGAGGCGGTAGACGAGCTTTGTCAGGTTGCCCATGCGTTCGATCGCTTCGAGGAGCAGCTCGGCGTTGTCCTTGGCCATCCTTGTACCCTTGGCCGAGATGCGTGGCAGCGAGGCGTCTGCCATGCCGGGAGGGAGCTGCGGAGTCAAGCGCGAGTCGAGCACGAGGCAGCGCAGGTTGCGGGCGAGCCGCGGATGGTTGATGAGGTGGCGCCACAGCTTCGTCTGGTCGGCGCCGCAGCGGATCCTGAACCATCGCGTCTGCTGCGGATGAAGGAGGGCGTGAAGCGCTCTGCAGGTCGCCGCTACGGCGAGAAGATGGTCGAGGATGTCGAATTCGAGCGCGATGAGCTCGATGATCTCGGGCGGCAGGCGCAGCAGCGGCGAGCCCGTCGGGTTCGAAGGAGCGGCATCGACAGGCAAGGAGGAGGGGACGGAGGCGGAGGAGACAATGGCGGGAGCATCGACGGCGAGGGCGGCTTCAGACGGATCGGATGTCAAGATGGTCCCCGGACCGACCACGACGCCGAGGCTCGAGAGCAGCTGCGCCATGGTGCTACAGCCGGACGAGCTACAGACGATGGCCGAAGTGACGCGTCTTGCGTGGACGTGGCAATACTGGGTCCCTCGCCCTCGGCAGCGTCTGATGTGCGCGATCGCTGCTCAGGGGATCATGCCGGACCAAAATGGGTAAGGGGCGCAAAAGCGACGGGCGCGACCGAGGAGCCAAGAGGAGTTAAGGCACCGAGATGGGCGCCGCACCACGCTGTCGCTGCTCTTGTCCCGCCGAACCGATGTGATTGGTGATTGGGCAAAGGTCGGCCACGCCGAAATCAAAGACGGTTGCGCCGATGTTCGAATCGCGGGCGGCAGGTCGGTGTTGCAAGAGATTTGATGGATCCCAAGCTAGACCAGGTTGGTCGGGCGGCCGCCGACAAAAAGCGAGCCACACGATAACTAAAGGCAAAAGCTGTGATTCAAATCAAATGTGGCAGGGCTCAACGCGGGCCTGTGCGGGTCGTCTGGCGGCTGCACGTCTCCAAGGCGTTTGGCTGGCTGGCAATCTCAATTTTTCGGGAACTCCATGGTAAGTACAATCACGAAACATATTACGATAAGATAATATTGTGATTAATTGTAAGAACCTGAAAAAACCACAAATACGAATCTACATAATTCGCACAATCATTCAATAAACTTTTGTCGGGGGGCAGGTTGCCTATGTCCGGATTTCGAGCTCTGCATCCTCCAGCAGCATGCGCGGAGCAAGGGATACATGGCCGTCAAGAGACGGTCACGAGCACACGAGCGTACGCAAGCTAGGTAACGTTGACGACGACGCGCCGCGATGCTCGACCCTCGGATCGATTCCAGGGCCTTGCCTGTCTGCCCCTTCGCTTGGCCTCCGAGACGGACTTGCCGCCAAATCTTAGCCCATATCCCTCATCTCTGAGTAGTCGAGTAAGTTGATCGGGTGGCCATAGCGCCAAAGCAAGGCCCGACCGGCTTAACCGGCTGCCCGGAAGAGCCGAATTCATGGAAGTTGCTCCGTTCGAGCAGTCACAAGTCCCATGACAGGTGCCCTTAACTTGGCCGAGTAACTATGCCTGTGCCTCTGCGATGGTCCTGCGCTCGACCTGTACCGCATGGCCTTCCGCTGCAACCGCCTGCTCGGGCCATGTTGCTAGCATGGCCAGCCGCCAGATCACCAGTCACACAATCTTAGTCGTCACAAGGTAGTGAGAGGGGCGGCAGCTGCCAACTTTGTCTTCGGATGCCAGCTGTAGCTGTGACCGTCAGCCGTAGCTGTGATTAAGATTACGATTGTGGACATCGCCCCATGGCATCGACCAACCCTTGTTCGGAGGCTTCCCACCGCTGCAGCCCCCTTCAGCGCACCTCTTGCCGACCACCTCATCTCCCGTCAGGCTTTTCCAGATCGCTCCGCATCTTGTCGGCTCCCTCCGCCACCCCTGCTCCGCCCTGCTCGACCACTCACCAAACGTAGAGCTTGATACGGAAGCTCCCCTTTGATCACCATAGAGCCGGCCGCATGAGGGGCCGTCGCTCATTGGGCGCAGCCTGGCTGCCACCATTTCGCCTCCCGCCGCCCATCCCCGCCACGCTTCGCCGCCCCTTGTCACGCTCCATCGCAACCGGCTACCGCCAGCATCCGACGCAGCGGGCCGACCCGACGGATCCCTCGTCGCCCTTGCTCTCTCGCGTCAGCGGCCCAATCGACAAGCCGCTTTGCGAGCTCACCCTTGGCCGCTTCTGGCAGCAGCTGGTCAGTCACCATGCCGAAAGGCAGGCTCTCGTCTCGCTCCACGAGCCGGCCCACCAGCATGCCACCGGCGCTTCGTCCGAACCTTCGGGAGGTGCGTGCGTCCGCTGGACGTACGCCGAGATGGACGACCACATCAAGAGGTTGGCGACGGGCCTTCGGCAGCTCGGAGTCAAAAAGGGAGACCGGGTGGCGGTCCTGATGATGTGAGTAGGCTCCATAGGCTACGATGCGGGCCGGTTGCGCCGCTCGCAAGCGCCTCGCAGCTGATTGCTGACTTGCTTTTGCGCTCGGTAGGAACTCTTCCGCCTACGGCGCGCTCCAGTGGGCCACGGCCGAGGTGGGCGCGGTGCTCGTCAACCTGAATCCCGCCTACGGCACCAACGAGCTCCGCCGCGCGCTTCAGCACGTCGGTGCTTCGGTGCTCATCTTTGTGCCTTCGCTGAGGACGTCCGACTACCTCGCCATGATCAACGAGTTGCTGCCATCCCTGCACAGCTCTCGCGGTTCGCCCGAGCTGGCCGACGAGTCGCTGCCAGAGCTCAAGCGGCTCGTGCTGATCGACAACCTCACGCAAAGGCCCAGGCGTTGGGAGAGCACCAGCCTGCTCTCGATCCAGGGAAAGACTTTTGCCGACGCGCTCGAGCGGCTCAATCAGCGCGCGCTCGACTATCGCGAGCTCCTTGGTGCCGGACAGGCCGTGCCCCAGGGCGAGGTCGAAGAGATCACCAACGAGGACGTCATCAATCTGTGGGTGTTGACCTCCTCGACAACGCCGGTGAATTGGCAACGCGCTTGGCTGACGCTTCGTCCTCTCTCCCCGCTTGTCATCGGGAATAATGCACGTTTTTCTCGAAAGACAGCTAACCAGCGGGACCACAGGGGTAAGTCATGATAAGGGCAATCCAGACCCGAGCATGTGCCTGCATACAACCTTCCCGAGAGCCGGTGCTGATGGGACCAGCCCTGGCTCCTGAACCGCATTCCCGGGTCCCGATACAGACTCCCAAGGCGGTAGCGTTGACCTCGCACAATCTGCTGAACAACGGCATCGCCATCGGAGACACCATGCGCTTCACCGAAAACGACGTGCTGTGCAACGTTCCTCCCCTCTTTCGTAAGCTCGCGAGATTACAACGGCAGGCAGTCTGGAAGGTGCTGCATTGCTAGAGGTCTGACGCCGCCGTTATTGGTATCTTTTCATCCCGGCCGGACAACGTCCAGACTGTTTCGGCCTGGTTCTAGGCAATCTGGCCGCTTGGACGCACGGTGCATCGGTCGTCTATGCTGCTGAAGGTTTCGATCCGGTCCGGACGCTACGGGCCGCTTCTCAGGAGGGCTGCACAGCGCTTCACGGTGTACCGACCCACTTTATCGCGGAGCTTGAGGTGCTGCGAGACGTACAGGACCACCTGCTCGACCCGCAAAAGTACCCGCGCCCCGCCAACGTGCACGAAGGCGAGTCCTTTGCCTTTCCCTCGCTGCGTACGGGCCTGACGAGCGGCAGCACGGTCCCAATCGAGCTGATGAAGCAGATCATGGACCCGAGCAAGTTCGGTGCCAAGCAACAGACTGTCGTTTATGGTCAGACAGAGACGTCGCCAGTCACCTTTGGGTGCGGTGAGTAGAGCTCGAGGGAGGCCCCCACGCGAAAGCGTGGTGTCGGTGCCTCAGTCCTGCGCTAACGGCCCGGCCCTTCCGTCTTGCTTTTCCTTCGGATCGGCAGACATTAATGCGCCGATAGAGAAGCGCTGCGAGACTGTCGGCAAGGTCTACCCGCACGTCCACGCCAAGATCGTAGATCCGGACGATATCGCGGGCAAGCCGCTGCCGGTCGGAGAGCCCGGCGAGATTTGCGTGAGTGGGCGGGAGCCGTAGAGTTCGACGCCGAGCAGATGCGCCTCGTTCGTGGACCTGACCATCGAAAATGCTCCTGCGTCTGGTCTTGCCGCACAGACGGCCGGCTACGTGCTGATGAAGGGGTACTGGAAGGACGAGGCACGCACCGCCGAGGCGGTACAGCAGCACCCGGACGAGCCAGAGATTCGATGGATGAAGACGGGCGACATCGGCGTGATGGACGAAGAGGGATACGTCAAGGTGATTGGCCGATCCAAAGACATCATCATTCGAGGTGGTACGTGCCACTGTCGATCCTTCCAGCCGCTGCTCGAGAATGCACGGCCGCACGACGGCCAGGTTTTGCAGGGCGAAAAGGAAGCAGATGAGTGCTGACGCCGGTATCCTGCCCAATGCGCTTCCGGGGTCGCCTGTGTCGCTCGTTTGCAGGAGAGAATCTTTTCCCCATCAAAATTGAAAAGTGAGTCCAAGCGGATTCTGACATGGAGGCGCTAGGGGGACGGAGACGGCTCGTCGACCGGGCAGACTACTGACACGGCAAGGCGTAAGCTGGCGCATCCGCCTCGCCCCTTCCCTGGGCTTTCCTGAAACCGCAGCTGCCTCGACCAGCTGGAGGGCGTAGCCAGCAGCTCTGTCGTGGCGGTGCCCGACGAAATGTACGGCGAGGTGAGTGGTATGATCCCACGCCGCTGCCGCTGCCGTCAAGCAACTATGTCGCTCGTGAGAAGTGCGCTGAAGCAGTTCCGTTTCGCTCCTGGCTAACACGGATCCTTGGCGCCAAAGGCGGTGGGGGTGTTTGTGCTGCGTTCCCATCATGGCCAACCGATCGAGGCGGCAGAAATCCGCCGACGCGTACGCGAACACCTCGGTGGCCAGAGCGCGCCGCAGTGGGTGTGGTTCCTGAGCGAGAACGGCCTAGCTGACGACTTTCCCAAGACTGCCTCGGGCAAAGTGCAAAAGGTGGGAGGACCCTTCGCTCCCTCTTCTTCCTCTGCCCTTCCGCGTTTCGTCCTGCTGCGGGATTAGGCTTGCTTTGCCTTCTTTCAACCTTGTATGCGCAGAATTCCTCGCTGAACCTTGTTCTCGTTCTCCCTTCGAACCCGTTTTCTCTCTTGCCTTTGGTGACGTCGGTGCAGGTGGTACTGAGGGAGTGGGCCAAGGAGCTGGCCAACCAGGGTATCGGCAAGGTCGTCCAGCCTAGGGCGGGGACGGCTTGACGATGCCCCTGCGGACACATGAGCCGCGTTTTGCCTCAAACTTTGTTCTCTTCTTGCTTCCCATTGTTTTGGGCGGCTGATGTTGATCCAAAACTAGCTTCCGAGCCTGGCTAACCCTTGGACGCCGAGACGGGGCGGGAGGGAACAGCCGGCGTCCTTTTCCAAAGAAATTATTATAATTATTATTTTATTTTATTTTTTATTTTTTACTTGGCGGTGGTTTGCGAGTGGTTGTGGAAGGGTTTTTGATTTTTGGCTGTGACATTTTTGGGTTTTGCGTGGAAGTACACAGAATAGCACGACAAAGTTCTGGGGGGAGAGGGGGACGAGGGAAAGGGGGCGAAGGGGATGATGGGTGGAATGGGGTGGTTTCGAGGTCGGCGATATAACTCAGTGCGTTCCTGACGAGGCGGATGGTGTGAGTAGTTTAGGCGACACGGAAGGGGTTCGCTCTTCCGTCGTTCCGTCGTGACATAAGGAGCCACCGCCTCGATTCTCCAACGCTTCGATTTTGATTTTTATTTTTATTTTTATTTTTTTTTATTTTTTCATTTTAATATTTTTATTTTTCAAACCATTTCTCCTGCACCAACAAGACTCGATAAGCCCTAAACAATCCAAAGAACCCTCTTATTTCCTCCCCAAATCCTTCCCCTATCCTCCCTCGTAAGCCTCGCAGGGGGGTACTAGATCCGAAGCAGGCCAACATCGACATGGCGACGCCCTCTCACCTCTCAGTTGAAATGGTCAAGGTTTCGGGCTCGGTTCGGTGCGGAGTAGCGGTTACGACGGTCGATCGAGCCTGCCATCGTCTTTCTTATAAAGGCTGCGCGAGGAGCAGGGTGGTGAAGTAGAGTGCTATGGATATTCATGATTTTACAATATTTTTTCTCGATACCGGACGGGTTGAATGACCTGCAGCGTTTGCAGTAAGGCGGATTCGTTAAGATCTCTATGATTGCTTGGAATCCCAATAATTATAGGAATTACTAGCTTTCCTAGGATTTGCGCGATTACGACGCTCTACTCTCGCTCCGGCCTATTCAAGCGTCACTCTTCGTCGGCAACGTTAGGAGGCACTGGTTTTGCAAAACCTACTTTTTCCCTCTCTCTCCTTTCTTATGAAATGATGGAGAACCCTTGCCGACAATTACGGTCGTCGCGACCCACAGTCGCCCCTTAGCTTCCCAGGCTTTAAAAAAGCTTTTGGTTGAGGGGGCACAAGAGCGTACTGAACCCACACGCCATCCTTCCATACCAGACCCAGCCTCACTCCACCCGCCTTCTCCGCGTGCTTCTAGAATAGGTCGCCACCACCCGCCGTTGCTAGCGTAGCTGTGGCAAGGCTTTCTTCTTCTTCCGCTCCGTTCTTGAGCGGCTTGCTTGCTTTCCCTCCAAAGAATAACGATACAAAAGCATGGAAACTGATGAAATTTAGCCAAAAGGGAAGATGAAGCGAGGACGGTGTGCAACGCTCCCCTCAGATTCGCGCGTCATACGGCGAGAAAGCTGGGGGCGTTCTCAACGCAGGCAAGCAAATTTGGCGCTCCCGATCCGCCGATTGACTACGGAGGGACCGTCGCAAGGCCTCCGGGTGTCGCTGGACGCCATCTGGGTGGGTTGGCGGGCGGCTCGATTCAGTTGAGTATACCCGGGCGATGCGCCCGTCTTTGTCAGGACCGTCCTGCGTTCCGCCTTGGCCGCCCAAGCCAAATGAGTGGCAGAAGGGTTCGGTCGGTCGCTGGTTGGTTGATCAAGGCGCAGAACGGTTGCGCACAACCGTCTAGAGAGCCTAGTGAGGACGACTAAGCAAACTCGTCGCCGTTTTCTTCCTTTTCGCCTTGTTTTATTTTATTTTATTTTATTCGCAGTACGTTTTTCCTAAGCGCGCAGACGGTTCCCTTTCTCTCGTCGGCGTCGGCGACTTCTGGGTCACTTCGACGTCTTTACCGCCTGAGTTTCCCCCTCGCCCTCAAAACGCACGCATTTCGCTATCCAATCCAAGTCGTTGCAAAAACGCAGCGGATGCGCCCCGACTTCCCCTACCCGATTCGTACCCGAAAGTGGTACGTTTGCCCAACCAAGCGCGGCCTCTTTGTGGCACCCTCGCTGAGAAGCTGCTGTGCGCGCTTAGCATGTCTCTTCCCCTCCCCCGGTCGATGCGAATTGAAAGAGTATGGCATTCTACGGCAACAGTCGGTGGTATCAACACAGTTCTTTTGGCAAGTTTCGTCTTCTGAGTAGGGAATGGCTTCCGCCGTAGAGCCTTGGCTAGCCCCTTTGCAGCAGCCCAAGCAACGGGTTGCTCAGCCTTTGAACGGATTCCGAGGCCTCCGAATGCGGTTCAGCAGACATATATCAGTTAACTTCCCGCCACACAACACCAAGCGAAGAGTAGCGATGCCCTTTCTTCGTTTGCTGCGATACATCCTTCGACTCCAGACCTTGCACCTTCCCACCAACCCCTCCTGCCTTTTCATCCAACCTTTTCCACACGGAGCTCGAAGATCCAACTGAAGAGGAGTAGAAAAGAACACGACGCACGGAAACGAAAAAAGAGGGGGAAATAAAAAAAATGGCGGCCCTGTCGCCTTGCGACCTGCGTCGATCGTGCACCTTCTGGTAGGTCGACGGGGGCGGTACCGACCGAACCCGATGCCGTTCGGACGCTCAAAGACGGTTGGATCTCTTCTGCTTCTCCTCTTTCCGACCGATGAACGTCGATATCGACGGCCTCGCTCTGCCTCGCAATCAGCCGACAGCGAAAGATGAAGTGAGCACGCATGGCGACCCGGCCGTTTCGATCCTGCTCCGACTGGCGGGGTAAGCTGGAAAGCGACAAAACAAGACTGACCACGACTCATCTTCTAATCGCTATGCCCTGCGTAATCTCTTGCCGCTCTTTTCAGATGCAGCGGGGTAGGTAGCGAGCCGGATCTCAGCTCGCCAAAGCTCCCGTATCGTACCTGAAACTGACCGACCGAGCCCTCTTTCTTTTGCGCGTTGGCGACGACCACAGGAGAGCCCCTGGTGCAAGTCGTGCAAAGAGCGTGCGCAGCCCTGTAAGCCCCTCAACGACTCCTCCGCGCTCCAGGAACGGATCTTCCCCCCGCATCGATTCCTCCTGACTCCGTTTGGGTCCTTGTCTCGCCGGGGGGCAAATGGGAAAAATAAAATACTAGGCGTCTACGAGACGGCAGCGCCCAAAGGCCGTCCGCGTCGACTGCACGATCCTACCATCGGGTTTGCCTTTCCAGGCTTCGAATACGCGGCGGCCAACCCCGCCGGTATGGCGACCTTTTCCGATCTGTTCGAGGACCGGCTGGAGGAGATCCATACGGTGGGTCCGCAGGCGCAACTTTCGGGCACAAATGTGGAGGGCGACTCGATCTAACACCGTAGAGACTTGATCGGACCTGGTGGGCCCTGTCCACTTCCCTATCTTTCCAACCCCGTGGATCTTCATCCAGGCCTTGTGGAATCCGCAGAGCAGCCTTACCTTCAGGCAGCAATTTTTTCGGACCGAGGCGGGTAATGGATACCTCGGCAGCGAGCACCAGATTGACAAGAGAACGGGTTTCGCCGTGAGTCGTTCGCAAGGCTCGGAAGCCTTGATGGCCGGACGACGTTCAATAAGCGAGCCTGGCGCGGGTACCGGTGCTGAACTCGACGTTTCCCTCCCGGCTTCCGCCTGCTTGTTTTTCGCTACGATCAGACGCTGCCTTACGACGGCACTTTGATGCTGTTGCTCTACGAAGCGGCCGAGATGCTCGTGAGTGGAACGAGGCGACCTTGTTTGCGGGAAAGTTAGCGGCCTTAACTTACAACGTTGCTGCTGCTTCGGGCCGGTCATCGTTCCAGATCGATCGGATTTCGCCGCTGGGCCGTGTCAAGGTCGATTTGGCCCAGTCTTCGCGCTTCAGAGTCGCCCTGGCGTACGACAGTACTGCCACCATGTTTGACGGACAGGCGTTGCGAGAGAGGTGAGTTCAATTGGTCTTTGGTTTGTCCGGGTGTCGCGTTGCGCCGGGCTGAGGCTGATGCAGAGCGCCCCGATTGCCCGTATATGCAGCAGCTGCGACGTTGCAAAGGAGCTCGATCCACGTCGCATCAACGATCTCATCGACTATGCCTACACCAAACACCCATTCCTGTCAATCATCACGTCCAAGACGGTGAGTTGTCCTGCTCGATGGAAAGGTTCAGCTACTCGAGGCAGCAGATAACTGAAGGCCATTGCGATCCATCATCCACTCACCTTCCGCGCCGCCCTATAGCTGTTCATGCGCGACTTCTCCGCCGAGACGCACGACCGCTGCTTGCTCTTCGCCATTCTGGGTGAGGCTCTTTCGCTCGTGTCGCGCGGTCCGCATGCGCGCCTCGACTTCTTACGAGACAGCAAGCTCCAAGTCTCGTCGGAGGCCTACATAAACGAGGCGATCAATCTGCTGAGGAGGCGGAAGCGGCAGCTCTTGGACGAAGAAGAGCAGACCTCGACCCTGCAGGCCGTCGTGCTGCTCGCCTGGCACAAGCTTTACACGGGCAAGATCAGGTGAGTGTCACGGAGACCCCATTACGGACCTGCTTGCGACTCACGGCTGACCTTGAGAGCCCTAGCTCTGCTGCTGGATCGCATAGACGCGCGCTTGCCCTCTTCAGCCTGGCCACCGAGCTGATACGGCCCCTGGTTCACGGCAAGGAGGCCGAGGGTCACCTGTCGTCACGCGTCAACGGTATCCCGATGGACGCGATCCAGGACGAGATGGTGCTCTCGATGCACTGGATCGTCCAGAGCGTTGCGCTGTGGGCCAGCCTCCACCTAAACACGCCCATCGCTGGGCTGCTGGATCACTCGTTTTCGCCCTACTTCCCATCTCAGGACATCAATGAGTCCAAGGTACGGAAGCTCGACGTGATCTCGGGCCACGCCTCGGCGCTCGACAAGCAGGTTGGGACGATTCCGAGGCTCTGCGTCCTGGCGCAGTGCTATGGGCTTACCTCCTTTCTTTACTCAATCATCGCGCAAGACCAGCAAGATGACCACGCGCCTCGATGTTTCCGTTCCACCGGCATCGTCACGCAGCTACAGAGCTCCGTGCAGCGGATCATCGCCGAAGGTCGCGACGCGGTGGACGCGGCGAATCAAGGACGGGACGGCCTCGTCACCATCAGTCTCTTCCACGAGCTGTTTGCGGTGCGCGTGATGATGGAGGCGCCCTCGACGCCGGACGCCAACGAATGGACTTTTTCTACACTCACGCGCGAAGGGGTGCTGGGCGTCCTCGATGTGTTCTGCACGCTGGCCGAACGGGCAGAAGAGATGTCACAGCCTCGTCTCGACAGGGCCGCCATGGACGAAGAGGAGCCGCTATACACCGGGCGGGCCAGCCAGCCGCTCTGGTGCAGCCGGATCATGGTTTTGTCGATCGATACGTGCATCCGTGCGATCGAGGTGCTGCTCGTCAAGGCCGGCATGGTCTCCAGCACCGGCGCCATCCCGCCCGAGGCCGATCATCAGCATCGCGCCGAGCCTTACGTCCAGGGCCTGATCCGCGACAAGGCCTCCAGGATGGTGTGGATCCTGTCCCGCTACCACATCAGTCTCGAGGCGGGACCGTTTGACAAGGCCATCCAGCGGCCCGTGAGCCGCCATTGCGAAGCCCTGTTGCGCGGACTTGCGGATCGCGGCATCGCGGAGTCGCCACCTTTCCTTTTTGACGGCGGAGACCGCCGACGCACCCACCTGGCCGACGAAACCGCGCCACCGCAACCAGCGCTGCCGCCACCGACGAACCTCTACGACTACGCCGCCGTTCTTCCCGGCGCTGCCCACCGGGCCGGTAGCGCGCAACCAAAGGCGGAAACGGATGTCGACCTCCGATTTTTTGGATCCAGCTTAGAAGGCCGCGACGACCTGTTCTGGAAGAGCGTCGCCAAGTCAGACGAAGGACTGCCGCTCGCAATGGGAGAGGCGCCGAAGCGCGCCGCGGTGCCTACGGCGAACGATGCGGGTGCAGGAGACAGCTCGCCATCGCAGCGCTTCCACCGCGTCAGCATCGGCCGCGCGGATTGGACGGCCACCGAGGGCTACGGCTACGCCCAGGCGCACGCAACGTTGGACCACGGCGACGGGGGAAACAGCCAGGGTACGGGTGGCCTTCTTGACGTAGAGGTTGGGGGCGGCGACGAAAGGAGCGCGGCAGAGGCGCTGGTTGGGGCAAGCGCAGAGGCGCGCGATCCCTCGACGCTCCAGTACTGGTACCAGGCCCAGGTCCAGGGTGCGGCCCCGTCCGAAGGCGGTGGCGGTAGCAGTGGCGTCGGCTACGCCGCGAGCCTCGAGTCGCGCTGGCCGCCGCGCTGCTTGGCTGCGGCGCCGTCGTTGAGCCCCGCTGCTGGGAGCGCGCCGGGCTCTACCAGCGTACCGGTGCTGCTGTACGCGGGGCTTGCGACGAGCTGCGCGCAGCAGCCCATGGACGCTGATCCGCCTCACGCCGAGCTGCCAGAGCCAACCACGTGGTGCGGATGGGGTCGAGGCGCCGGCCACCCACCGTCCGTACCCAACGCTTCAGCTTCAGCCTCCTGTTCGTTTGCTGGGGGTCACGCAGCCCATACGCCCGGCTTTTCTCCGCAACCCTCAGCCGCCACTCAGACACCGACGCCTCACCTGAGCCTCCATGCCCTCCATGCAGTCGAGCCCCGGCTGCGCGGGACCACGGCGAGCCAGAATGCTAACGGCAGCAGAAGCAGCAACGCCAACACCAGAACGGGCAGCAGCAGCACCGCTTCCATGACCGCCTGCAACTATAACAGCACCACCACCGGCATGGCCAACAACAACAACAACAACAACGACCACGCCAACAACGACCTCCATAGGAACAACAACTTGGCAGGCGAAAGCGGCGAACTGGCGGTAGCGGTGGGAAAGAGACGTGGCAGCAACAGCAGCGGCGGGGACAGCAGCAGCAGCCTCAGCAGCACCAGCAGCACCGTTACGCTCGGCAGTGTCGCTGCCGAGGCACCCAGGGGCGGCTTTGCCGAGGGCGACGCGCCGACAAATCCGAGCAGAAGCGCGCCCGCCACGCTAAGCTCGCCTATCACCGACGCAGCCTCGCGCCAAGCGAGCGGCGGTCACGGGCTCCACGTCCATCCGTCGGATCCCCACGCCTCAGTCTAGCGCGCTGGCCAGCCGCCTTCGGCCTCGCCGCATGCGCATGCCAATAGGAATCTTAAATGCCCATGCCGCCGCGCTTGAATCGAGTTGACGCGGATGGAGCCGAAGCTTCCCTCGCCTGCAACGTCTAAGTGTCGTATTGCCTAGAGGCGGAGGCGGCGCAGAGTGCGGGGAAGGCGAAAAGCTAGGCCGCGGGTCGTTGGTTGCTCGTTGCTGTTGCTCCTTTTTTTGGCCGCGCCAGATATGCAGCATGCCCTCGTTGCGACAGGTTAACCGCTCGTTTGGCCAAGATGAAAAGTGGCTTGCGTTGGATGATGCAACTCCTGCTGCGGTTTGGGCGGTCGTAGGTTGGCCTTACTCTTGACAAAGGCCGCGGCCAGCCAGAGGTACGGCCTTGGATCCACATAAATCTTTTCTTCACAGCACTCACCTGTGCCCTGCTTACTTGTGTTTGCCCTCTCTGCCCACGTCTGTTGTGTTCGCTGGTGTCGCTGCACCCACCTCGCGTTCGGCGCCAGGCCCCGGGTTCTTTTGGCCAGTTGCGGCCGTTTCGTCTGAAATAGCATGGTTGCGTTGCTAGTGCAATGCTTTCTTGCTTGCCCCCCTTTTCGCTAGACTTGGTCTTTCCCATCCTGTTCCCGTTCCTGGACACAGAAGCGGGCCGCAGAGTGCGCGATCATCGAGCACAGCAGTCGCTCGTTGGCTGCTGCAAACTCCTAGACATCTCTGACTTAGTGCACGACCGGTCAACCAGGGCTCGACGGTGAAGGGCAGGTCAAGTTTGCCAATTTGTTGCAGCGCATGTTTGCGACCGAGCGCTGTGGGGCCGGAAATAGAGCCAAGGAAGCCAAAAGCGCGCACAAGGTCAGAAGAAAGGGGTCAAAGAAAAACGGCCAGATGAGTCGGCCGACGATGCGCATATGTAGCGGACAGCCGGCCCTCGACTACAGGTGGCCGGGGTAAGCGAGCATGTTGGGCGGTTGGGCGGCAAGGCACCAGAGAGGCGAGGTTTTTACGTACATATGTATTCGCAAGTCGTGCGCGTCGGAGACTTTTCTCCCCAAGCAGCAGGCAGGAGGTGCAGAGCAAGGCATGAGCAGCAATAACAGCATGGCAGGCTAAGGGGAATTGCAGAGATCGATGAATACATTCTTATTCATAAGCGCTTTCGCATCAAATTAAGGATATGTCCATGGATGGAGCAGGCTACTTGCGTGGCTAAATAGTGGTGGACAACTTGAGCAGCAGGGCAAACGGGTGCGCCGAATGGGGAAGGTGCGCCCAAGGCCTGCGAACCGAACCAACGTGACCAACGTCACACAGCCTCTTGGCAGCCGAGGTTCGGGACTGGACCAAGCTAGGTCTTGCTACACATGGCGCACTGCTGAAGGCATGAGCTGCGTCGACCCAGGCTGGCCAGCGCCGTCGGTGGCCTGAGTTGCAGTTTGTTTTTGTCCGAGGCGCAAGGAGAGCAGCACCCCTCCCGGTAGCAAAGGCCTATAACAAATACGAAAGGCAAGAAAGCGCGGCGCATGTGCGCTGGCTACTCGGGGCGTGCTAAACGCAGCTGCATCGGTGCCTTTGGGGAGGTAGATTTCATATGTTACTTCACATTCTTATTATTCGCCGTAATTACCCTCCTTCAAGCAGTTAAGGGCATGGTAAAACGCGTTGATAGTGAGTACGAGTACAACGCCGTGCCAAACATGAGAGCAAACCAAGGCGAGGCAAGATGAGTACCACATACTACTCACAACTACGACTACAGACTTGATTCTACACAACTTGATGTCGCACTAGTTAGTGCGAAACGGCAAGAGTATTCGTATTGGTTGTAGGGGTTGTGTCGAGCCAAGCGAAACCGGTTTCGGCTAAACAAGCAGACGAGGCCCTCGGTTGCGCTTTTTGCGGAGAGCAACGGCCCCACGAGAGGCAAACTGAGCCTTGGATGGCGCGCAACTAGCACACTCGACTGCATCGCGTGGTGTGCCTGCAGTCTCGTGGACAGCTTACCTGGCAGCTTGGCCACGAAGACGACCAAAATAATAATAATAATAATAATAAAAATAATAATAATAATAATAATAATAATTTATAATTAATAATAATAATAATAATAATATTAAAAATAATAATAATAATAATAATAATAATAATAATAATAATAATAATAATAATAATAATAATAATAATAATAATAATAATAAATAAATAAAAATAAAAAATAAAAATAAAAATAAAAAGGTCCAGACGTGAGAGCCAAAGGCCAGGGAGAAGAGGCAAACGTGGATAAAAATAAATGAAATTAAAACCAAACGAATGCATAACTATGCATTCGCATTGGTGAAAAGCCTGAGAGGGCAGTGTGACGCAGGCTTGCAATGTTAATTGTTATTCACATTAAGATTGCCAGATTGAGTACGCGTTGCGGGGCTCCTGCCTGAGGCAGCGTGGGGCTCTCTGCGCGCTTGCTTGATGAAGCGGAGAGGCGGCAACACTGTTAACTCTTTACTAACTAGTTAGTTACGCTCGAGTTGGTTGGTTTGCAAATAAGCGCGCACCTCGCCGCTGACGCTTGCCTGCCAACCGCTTCATATGCACATACATACATACATAAGTGTAGATTCAAGAGTGGGGCTCTCGGGGCGGCTGCCGGAAACGAGGGCGCTGCCAGAATCGAGGGCGCTGCCAGAGCTGGGCGGCTGGCTCGGGCGGCATCGGCTACGCCGCACTCGGTCGTCTGGCCGCACGCTTTGGTCTGTTGCGCTCAGGTGCGCTGCGGGTCCAAGTCACGCCAGAAGGTCAAGCCTCGGACTTGGCCAGCTTGAGAAGGCGTTGCCACCCGCTCCTCTCTGGCCCCTTGCCCCCTTCCCTTGTTTCCCCTTCTTTCTTTCCCCACCCCCTCTGTCGACTCGTTGCCTTGCGCCTCGTGCTGATCAAGCACTCGCTCTCGTAGTCTCAGCCACTACTATTAAGATTGCCTTGCCTCCAACTCCTTTGCACATCCATACCTTCTCCCTCCCTCGCCTGTAGCTGCTTCTCTAGTAAAGGTCGCCTTTGACGGAAGAAAAGGTCAATCCTTCGGCTCGCCACTGGCCCGGCGTGTCGGTCGACAAAGCACCGCCACTCACTGCTCGACCGTGGCGTCGCCTCCAACCCGTCTTCCGCCCCACCTCTGTCCACATTCGGCCGCCATCCGTGCCCCACCTCACCCCATCTCACCTCACCGCCATCCACCCGTCCACCTTTCCCTTGTCCCCGCCAAAACCACAGCCACCACCCCTTACTTCACCCTTTCCGACGCACTTCAACGGATTTCCTCTCCAGCCACGCGCTCTTTGGGAAGAGCAATGATCTGCGCTGACCCCCGTCGAGGCTCTTGATCAACCCGCACCTCTCTCGCCGCCTTTGCATCGGCTTCATCCCTTGCTTTTGCCACCGCCTTTTCTGAATTCTAGCACCCTCCGGTATCCACCCCTGTGAGGTAGCTCCAAGGCTTCGACATGGCGTCGTCTGCGCTCATGGCGGCAGCTGAGACCCTCGCCTCGGTGGCCACCAGCAGTCCACAACCCAACGGGCAGCCCCTGTCGCAGGATCCGACCAGCAGCGCCAAAGCCCCTCCTAACGAGCCAAAGAAGCGCACCCGGCCCGTTAGCGCTTGCGAGGCCTGGTGAGTTCCGCGCTGTGCCCAGCCTCGTAGCCGATGCCTTCGCAGCCCAGCATTCTGCTTGGGCCCGCTCCGGCTGACCCCGCCTTTTGATTCTGCTTCCATAACATTCTCCTGTTTCTCTAGCCGCGCCAAAAAAGTGCGCTGCATCCTGTCTCCCGATGCACCCGTTTGCCAGAATTGCCTTTCCTCCGGCAAGCAGTGCCTCTTCCGCGTAGACGATTTGGCCCCAGCCCTGCGAGCTGCCCGGTTCTCCCACTTCGGTCCTCCTAGCGCCAACGCGAGGACAATCCCGGCCAAGAAGCCCAAAGGGATGGCCCGAAAGTCCTCCGAAAACGGCGATGCAAAGCGAGCTCGCCAAAGGAGGAAGACGGTGTCGGGCGAGGCATCTGACGACAAGTCCACAGGCACGTCCGGCCAGGGTGCCAATGGCACAAACGGGCCCAAGGTCAAGGCCAAGGCTGTCTTCCGGTCTTTTGCGAACCCGACCAACCTGGCTGCCCCACTCCCTGTTCTGCCGGGCCACCTCCAAAGCGTGGTGCCGCAACACGATCCCAGCGGCCAGGCCGCCAGCGGGCCAAGCCTTTCGCGGGGACGCTCTAGCACCAGCAGCACCGGCTACCCTCCGACCTTTTCTCGCCAAGAGACGTTCTCCGGGCCGTCTCCCGGTTCGGCGCATTCCAAGGTGCAGTATGCGGAGTCGTCGAGGACAGTGCAGCACCATAACGAGCCGAACGGCTCGTTTTCGCATGACGCTTCGTACTACGGACACCCCATCGTCGACGACCCGAACCAGGACCAGGATCGGATGGGTCCGGGTCCCGGCGGCATTTTCTTGCAGCAGCCTTCGCCCAGCGATGTCAGCCAAAGCAGCAGCA
>JALNIF010004047.1:0-23769 GCA_026284005.1 Thecaphora frezii | reverse complement strand
CCTCCTTTGCTGCAACTTGACCGTCCTTTTGAGTCCCCGGTCTCCGCTCGGTCCCTTAGTCTGCTACCCGCCAATTCTTAACTTTTCCCTACCCATTCCTCCTCCTCCTCATCATCATCATCAAGAAGAAGCATCTTTCCCCTCTTCCAGTTTAAAAGTTCGTCTTCGTAACCTTGGACGGGTCATCAACGCTTCCCTGCATAAGCCACCTAGCAGCTCCACGCCGCCACCGCCACCTTCCCCTTTTCTTCACCTCCTGTTCCGACGCCGGTTTCAGGTCAGGACGCCCGCCAACACCGCTCGCAGGCGACAGGGTAGCATCCGTCCGACGCGACACCAGCGTTCCGTTGGCCTTCCCGCCCGTGCCGACGGACAACGGGCCGATCTTGGGAAGCTGCCCCCTTTCCTATTGCCAGGATGCCTTACTTTGTACCAGTCCGCGAGCGTGGCTTCGCCAATGCCTCCGTCCCGGCGACGGCGGCAACGAATCTGCTGCGAGTATATAGCTTTGCCAAAAGCGCAACCAGCCATAACGACTTCCCGCAAGACATTACAGCCGGCCTCATCAATGTCATCGATGGCCAGCCGTCCCAGCAAGCGTTGGATTCACTTAAGAATTTCGTCCATCGCCTCTTGTTCCTTGACTATGGGCAATCGGCGATGGCGCAGATCGTTGTCACGACCTTGATTATCGCCGTGTTGCTGACCATCGGAAGTGAGTACTGCTCCTGCCCACCCTCCTTGGCATATCTCGCAACTTGCTCGCGTCTTGCCTTGACTGCAGTCATCAAAAGTCCTAATATGCCCTTGGCCTCGGCCTCCCTTGCGCTTGTCGTACCCAGTATTGCTTGTTGCTCACCGAGTCTACCGCAGAAAGTTCTGGGTGTTCCGCTTCACCCGACGAGCCGAAGGCATTTACATCGTGGTACGTTGATCGTCTGCATCACGACGAGGACCTCTTATTGCCCCTGGCTTCCAGGACACTCTCCCGCTGACGCTCCGTTCTTCGCGTTTGTTGCAACGCGTGCTTGCCTTTAGCCCAACGCCTTGAACTGCTTCCTGCTCCTCGAAGGCTCTTATGCTACCCTGTTCATCGCCTACAACCTCTGCACCTGGCAGCTCTTCGACAAGGAACATGGCTATCTGATGGGCACCCTTCACCTCTGGCAAGTTCTCACCTGGATCCCGCTGTACATGGGAGCCTTTTGGGCGGGCTGGGGTTCGTTCTACACCGCTCCAGGCGCACTGGACCGGACCAACTCGACGGATCGCGGCAGGGTCGACAAGGTCCTCGGTTTGGTGCCCAAGCCCCTGTTCATCAACTTGGTCTGCCTCGGCACTCCTATTCTTCTTCTTGCTTCCTTCGTGCCGACGGCGGTGCTGTCACAGAAGCAGCTAAACCACGCCTACGACGAATACGTTGAGTGGCTTAGCTTTGCCAATAGCCTCTCGGCCGCTGATGGTACCTTGACCGCCGCCTCGGCCCAGGAAGTCCTCAACCGGGCCAACGCCGTCTGGAACAGCGTCGCCGACTCGTACATCTGCATCGACGTTGCATTCGCACTATGGAGCTTCTGGGCACTAGTCTTTCTGGCCTTCTACATTCCGGCGGGAGGCTATCTTGTCTTCCTGCTGTGGAAGCAGGTGCAGAAGCATAAGGCCTTATTATTCGCTGCGCAGAAGCCGGCTACGCAGCAGGCCCATTCGACGATGCCCCCGGACTCTCCGCAAAACTCGGACAGTGCTTCCGATCATACGGCGCACCTACCCATGGCGCCACGCAAGCTCTCCAACGGCACATCGCCCTTTGACTCGCCCAAGCGTTTCCAGTCGCTAGCACTTGGCGAGGAGAAGTTTGTCCTCCACGAACGGGGCCCATCGCGAAATCAGGGTGGTTCGAGTGAGGACAGCTCCACGGCCGTGCCAGAGGAGGTCATGTCGCCGCCCTCATCGCCCACCACGGGGCGCCCACTTCGCCACAAGGTCAAGGAGGAGGTGCGGCATATTTTCTTCCCGCCGTTGGGCCCCAACTACAAGCGGAACGCCATTCGGCGCTTGAGCGCCAACAGCTCCCCCTCAGCCCGCTTTAAGTACATCCGACGCTGCATGGTCAACCTCATCATCCTCTACCTGGGCATCATTGCGGCAGCCATCATCTTTGCCTTCATCGCCATCCGGCTTGCCGAGGGTGTGCAGAAGGCCATTCTCAGTGGAACGGGTCCAGTTGCGAAGCGGTGCCGCGATATGCAGCTGCTGGCGAGCTATGCCTCGTGCATCTTTGGTGGCTGCACCGTGGGCTCGATTGCGTTTCGCGATTTTGATCCCGATGCGCCAGAACGCGACAAGCTTCCCTTTCAGCTCCGTCGGCGGAACAAGCGGACGCGCTTCCTTGAGACTTCGCGGAAGCCAAGCGGCGAAAGCGACGGCAGGAAGAAGCAGGAGGAGAAGACGAGAACGCTGCCCGCGGTGCCGGAGAGCGTCGGCGTAGAGACGACGATCCCCACGTTTTCCAAGAGCCAGGCGGGCGATGAGCAGCTGGTGAGCGGCATCAAGTTTTCGCTGGCGACCGACAGCGTGCATCCGGGAGCACTGGTGATGCGCCCGGACGATCTATTGGCGAGCCGAGCGTCGCAGACTCCCGAGACGGATCGGGGCGCGTTTACGGGTGCGTCAGGCTCCCCAGGGCGCTCGCCTCCCAACGGCTCGCCCATCATGGGCGGCACAAGTGGCGAGGTGAAGCATGGCCGGAAACACAGCAGCATCTTTGGCTCTCGCCCGCAGTGGGGATCGGGTGCATCAAAGAGCAGGATCTCGGAGGAGCCTATACACTCGTTTCCGCAAGACGAGGCGTCCTCGTATGAGGTCAAGGGCCCGCCTTCGCCGCAAGTCTTTTACGCCACGCCATACGGTCCGATGCCCGGTCCGTCATCGTCCTCCAACGGACACACCAGCCTGCGTTCGCATTCGTCGTTGGGCCACGTGGCGCGATCGGCATCGCAGAGCAGCCTCGCGCAGATTGCGGCGAAACATGCGCAGGAGCAGCTGCGGCAACAGGCGGTGCAGCCGCCGCTGCCACAGATCAACGATGCGCAGCCGGTGGGATTGCTTCCGTCGCACGAGCTGATGGACGACGGCGAGGTGGAGGAAGTGGCGGAGCCGGTGCATCGCCGTTGGCTGCGGCGGTCGTCGAGGAGCAGCAGCGTCTCGGACACGGCCGCCTCGCAGATTGCGCGCGACTGGCAGGCGTCGCACTATGCGCGAGCGGAGCTTCCGCAGACGCCAACGACTTCGTCGAGCCGCGCCCACTTCCCCGGCGCTCCTGCAACGCCAGTGGCTGCGGCCGCTTCCTCGTTGCGAGGCCACAACAAGGCGGCGTCTAGCTCATCGCCGTTCGAGGGCTACGTCGACGTGTTCGACTCGCCAAGGAGTGCGCACGGGGCGCAATTTAGCCCGGCCGAGGCGATGCTAGCGGGGAGCCAGGCGAGCCCAGCTACGTTGCCGCGCGTACGGAGGCCATCACTGCCGTCACAGCAGCGGCAGTGGCAGCAGGAGGGAGCGCCAATAGTAGTCTCGTCTACTCCGCCGAGGACGAAACGCAACTGGCCGATGCATGACAAGGCAGCGCTGTCATCGCGCCAGTCACCGGGCACGTTTTTCTAGAGGCGGACTTGCTTTTGCCCCCCCTTTTTTTTTTTTCCTCGTTCCCTATTTTTCGTTTGTATCACTCCTCGTCTTCTCTCTCCCGCATCCCTCCATTTTCCTCTCCCTCTCTCTCCCTCTCTCCCTTTCTCTCTGTGCCGCTCTGACCACTTTTTCTTTGTTTTGGTGCGGCCTCAATTTTCTCGAGCTGCGAGATACCCCGCAAAGATTCAACACTCGTTTTTTCCCACTATCGATTGTGATACTCGATCATGTTATCATGATAGTTTCCCCCACCTACCCACCCCCAATACGCCACTTTTGGTGGATGTTGCGTTGTTGTTCGTGGTGCGATCGTTTGTTGCTCAACGTTGGGGTGCTCGGCCGAGGCTAGAATTGGATGTGAACATAGGCAACAGATCTGGATTGCGAGCCAGCCCAAGGGGAGGTGCTAGCGCTCTCGGTGGCTAGCACTGATCACAGACCAGGCGGCCCAAGAGAGGCACTAGCGGTCCCAGCCGGCAGGGCCAGGGAGGTTGAGACAGGCACTGGTCAGCAGGGTGGTGCTCATGGCAAAGAGAGTGGAGTCAGGGCTATTCATATAGAGACAAAAGGAATTGGAATGCCTGTAGCCCAGCCACATGATCCAGTCTGCTGGGATGACAGAAGCAGCCCCAGCCATGGCAGTCCCATAGTGGAACAAATGACTGGCAAATTTGCCCAAGACACTCCAGGCCAGCAACAAAATGCCCAAAAACTGCAGGAAAAGCTGACAAGTGGGCAGGGCCCCCCAACTTGTTGGTGAACAAAGGCACAAGGGGGTGTTAAGCCTGACGGGTCTTGCTAACTTTAGGTGGCATACAGCATCGGGTAGAGTAAGGCAGGTGGCTAGGACTCGATACAAACAGCGTGATTCCAACTCCTGAGCACAACACGATCCCAGTTTATAGACACAGCCAACGCGATCCCATTTCGTATACAAACGGAGCCGACCTCGTATGGAAAGCAAACGCATTCCGACTCGTATACAAAGCAAACGCACCCGACCTAGTATGAAAAGCAAACGCATTCGAATACGCACCCATCGGAGACGGAAAGGCCAAGCCAGGACGCATCGTAATCCCGATCCAGAAGCACCAAACCCATGCTAAAACGCCTTAAACTCCACCACCCTCACCCTCTTTCCCCTCTTCTGAGTCATGACGACCCTCAGCTGATTCGTCGCCAGCTGCTGCCACTCTGCATTCGTGATCCCATTCGGCACGGGTGCCTCCATCCTCGTAAGCTTGACATCGACCCACTTGCCATCGAGCCACCTCTGAATCCTATACGCCATCGGGACCAAGGCCTCATTACCGTCGTCGAAAAACGCCACCTCAGCCGCCTGGAGGTTGACGCTCGTTCTAAAATCGATACTAACCCAATGTTCCTCCCCGTCGGTTGCCGAGACCTTCGAGGTCCAACCGTGGTAGGGTTGGCGAAAGAACCAGATCCTCCCATCCAGAATCTCGTGCAGCGGTTCGGCGTCGTACGTATTCGACGAGGCCGAGGCAACCGGCGCTTGACCACGAACGAGCTGGATGCTCTTGGCCATCCTCCTCTCCGGTTTCTGAGCGCTCCGACGAGGAACAGAGACGCTAAGTCGTTCCAGACCACCGCTCTGTGCGACTTGCTGTCCATCAAGGTAGACGCGCAGTCCGGCACCTTGGCCGTATTTTGACCCGTCCACGTCCCAGACGACGGAAAGCTCGTGGCCGTGATAAACCACCCGGTCTACACGGAACCAGGCGAGCGACGTATCGATCAACGGGTTGACGACCAGCTTATCGTCCGGCTGCGGTCGGATCCCCGCCAATCCAGAAAGGACAAGATCGATAAACCCCGAATGGAAGTAATGGTTGGACCTATCCAGTCCTACGATCGGCGCGCCGGTATCGGGATGGTAATCCTCCTCGAGATTGATCTCGTTTCCCTGGTAATGCATTTCCGCATACTCCCTGAGCAGTCTCAGGTGGTCGGACTTGCTGATGACGTCTTGCGTATAGTGATCCAGGAGGTTCCCGAGGGCAAGGAGAGCTTGCGTCGTCTGGAAAGGCCAGACGGGACCGTTCCACTGGCATTCCGGTCTTGTGCCCTCGTAGCGATACTGGCGCATGTAGTGCTCGTAGCTAGGTTCGACGGTCCTCAGACCCTTTGGACCCTTGAGTTCGTCGGTCGATAGGGCATGTTTCCACGCCGCCGCGTACTTGGCACTGTCGTCGGGAAGGTCGAACATCCACGGCACCAGCCCAACGAGTTCGCGGCCGCGGATCGGTTGCCAGTAACTGACATACTGGTTCGAGACGTAGAACCGATCGATGAAGTGAGTGAGAGTCGAGTTCCACAGATCCGCCTGGACGCGTTGCTTGATACCGTCGGCTCTCGCGTCGAAATCCTTGGCCTGCGCTTCGTTCCCTGCCATCTGGCTGATCCTCGCAATCGCCCTTGCGCCAGCATACATGTACGAATTAATCGACGGTCTAAACGCCTCACCGCCCGTAAACCCATCCCTCCCACCGGACGCATCGATGGAAGCGATGGTATACTCTGTTGCATCCGACAACGGGTCGATGTAATACAACCCCTTGGTGCCATCCCAATGATCCTGCCACTGGTTAAACAACTTGACCATCGCATCGAGATGTTTCAGCAACCACTCCCCATCTCCGTCGACGAGGAACTTGCGGTAGGCAGTATCGGCGATAGCGTCGCTAAAATGACGATCGTTTCCACCGGTGAACATAAAGGTGAGGTACTCCTCTGCGTACCGCGGGTCGCGAAGCCAACGAGCTTCCCCAACATGGTGGCCCGTTGCGTCGTTGAGGCTCGCCCAGGGGTTGAGCTGCCAGCCGACATCGTCGAGAAACTCGGTCGAGATAAACCCCCGTGTACCGAGATCGCGCTGGTGGGCACGGAAGAGTTGCCAGCGGTAGTAGTAGATGGCATTGAGCGTGGGGTCGGAGCTGTCAAACAGCGGGATGAGGTCGGTGTACCATGAGGAGTCGTTACCAAAGTGTTGCGAGGTGAGGCGGGAGGCGTCTAGGGAGCCTGGGGCCTGTCGACGGGTGAGGGGGGAAGTGGGGACGGCAGAAACGTGGCTAGCCAGAAGGAGGGCGAAGAGGAGAGGTTGGAAGAGCGACAAGATCATGGTGGACGAGGAGGAGGAGGAGAGCAGTAGAGTGGGTAGAAAGAGGAGAGTGGTCGAGGAAGGTCGAGGATGAAATGAGATGCGAGGGGTGTGGAGAGGGTGGGGGTGTGGGGGGAAGGGGGGAGAGAGGGCATGCCTAAGCAATGACGCTCGATTGACCACGCTCGCTTGGGTTATATACCGCTCCATGCGTGGGCTGGAAGCGGCAAGATGCTGTACGTATCCAGAGCGGGTGCCATGTCGTGGTGGATGCTTGCGAAGTGAGAAAGCCAGGGGTGGTGGAAACAAAGCCTGGATGCGGGGTACCACTCAAGCTAGACGCGGGTCGTAGCTTGCGTGAAACTTCGCTGTGTCGGCGTCGGGTGCAGATGGAGATGGTGGGGGTCGCTTTCGTCGTTGCTTGGTGGTTGGGTGAAGGGAGGTGGAGCGTGTCTGCGGCGTGGCGCATTGAGCAAAGCGTTGGTGTGTGCGCGCGTGCGTGTGTGTGTGTGGAGCCGCACGTGACGCCCCCGAGGCCGGAGAACTTTGCCCGTTTCAACAGCTCATTTCGTTTAATTAAACCCACCCTTCTTGCCGGCTCTCGATGGCAGCTTTTGGCGAGCTGGCTTTGGTTCCTGTTCCAATTTACAAGCGCAGAGCGACGCGGCAATCTTTCTACTCACGCACGACTCGAGCTTCAGGCGGTGCCGATGCGTCGCCGTCGACGCTCGACGCGTGCGTGCGCGTGGATGTGTGACATTACCGTATGCATCGGAAATCTCGGGCGAGAGGTAGCCTACTTGCCAAGTGCCTAAGCGAGCGGGGAACGGGTACGCCTAAGTCGGCAGCACCATCAGCCGAGCATACGTTGGCCGGTGTGAATGCGCTTGGCACCACCTTTCCATCCTCGCCTCGCCTCGCCTCGCCTCGCCTCGCCTCGCCTCGCCTCGCCTCGCCTTTTCATTACCTGGTTTCTGTTTCGGCAATGTTGGTGCGAATCACGAGACTCTGCATTGTGAGCTTGGTTGTGGATGACGATCTGCTTTCGAGTGCAGTGGGGTGAAACAGGAGGCGGTCGTGCAACAGGGGAGAGGCAGAGGGAGGCGAAGAGAGGGAGGGAAAGAGAGGCAGAGGGAGGGAAAGAGAGGCAGAGGCAGCGAAAGAGAGGCAGAGGCAGCGAAAGAGAGGCAGAGGCGCGCCACAGAGGGTGGTGGAAACGAGACACGTAACGGCCGCAGCGTTGGATTGGCACGTTGCGCTTTGATGTGGAGGGGTTGCAGTCACGTGCCTGATTGCATGGAATGGCGTGCAGTTAGAGTGTATGTTGGGCGTACCTCACCCTGTATTATCTGATACGTTGCTGATACGTTGCTGATACCGTTGCTGATACGTTGCTGATACCGTTGCTGATACGTTGCTGATACGTTGGCTGCACCTGCCTGCGAGACAGTGACAGCGGCCGAGTTTCAAAGGCGCGCTTATCGGCCATTGCCTTGCCCGCCCCACCTCGCTCTTACCTCCCTCCGCTCCTCTCTCCCCCTTGGCATATCTCGACACGCCCGCCCTTGCCCTCCTTTGCCTCTTCACCCCCCTTCGCCTGCGCCCCATCAAACCATGCCTCCCACCACCCTTTCCTCCTCCGCCCACGACGGCCACCCTACCAACGCTCCCACCCACACCCACCCCATGAGTACACCACTCCGCAAGTCGACCATCGCCGTCATTGGCGGCAGCTACGTCGGTCTCAGGCTCGCCACCTCGCTCGCCAAGCTCGTGCCGAGCACCCATCGCGTCCGTACGTTGTTGCCACTCGACTACACGCGTTGGCCCGTCGCGGCTCTCTGCTGCATACCGCATGTCATTGCTCATCTTGCAACGGCCTAATCGTTCCATTTTCCATTCTTTTCTCCGCTCCAGTGGTGGTGGAGAGCAACAGCCACTTCCATCACCTCTTTACCTTCCCTCGCTTCTCGGTCCTTCACCGCGGCGGTGAAGAAAAGGCCTTTGTACCCTACACCTACGCCTTTGACGAACCGGGCATCGCAGTGGGCGCCGCCGAGGTGGTGCGGGCGCGCGCCCTCGCCATCCACCCTTCGACATCGCGCACCCACGGCGGCGGCACCATCCAGCTCGACCGTCCCGTGAGGCTCGAGCGAGGCGCGGGCCAAGCGACGACGCAGCTCGAGTACGACGTTGTGGCGCTCGCTACGGGCACTGAGCTGTCGCGACCGTGGTGCCTTTCGACCGCCTCGCACGGCGCACCCCACAGCGATGGCGAGGAGCACGGTAAAAAGCAAGACGTGCAGCAGCTCCAACAGATGCAGGACCAAGTGCGCGTGGCCAAACGCATCGTCGTCGTCGGTGGTGGCGCGGTGGGGGTACAGGTGGCGCTCGATATTGCGCAGCTCTACCCACGCGCCCAGACGGGCAAAGAGGTGGTGGTGGTGCATTCGCGAGAGAGGCTCATGAATAAGTGTACGTCGCGTTGCTCGCTGATGCGTTGGTCCCAGAGTGGGAGGCCCCTGCTTTTACTGGCGTTGCTGGACCCAAAGAGTTGTGATGGCGAGGATTCGGCGGCGGCGGCGGCGGCGGCTGAAAGGAACTGTGCAACCTCTGACTCACTCTCCTCTTCTATCCTATCCTGTGCTCTTCTTCCTCTCCTTCTTCACACATCGCACAGACCACGCCGACCTTCATGCGCTCGTCTCGCGCCGTATGGCGGACGAAGGCATCGAGGTCCATCTCTCATCGCGCCTCGTCCTTCCCTCCTCTCCACCCCCCACCTTCCGCGCTGGCGAGATGCAGACCCTCCCCCTCTCTTCCGGAGGCAGTGTCACGGGCGACCTCTACCTCTTCTGTACGGGCCAGACGCCGCGCTCATCCTTGATCGCCGCGCTTTCACCATCGTCGCTGACGGAATCGGGCTTCGTGCGCGTCCTCCCCACGCTCCAGCTCGATAGCCGCGAGCTCGAACCACACCACGCTCGGTGTATCTTTGCTATTGGCGACGTAGCACATACCGGCGCTACGAAAACGGTGCGCGCGGCGATGCCCCAGATCCAGGTGGTGACGCAGAATGTCCTGCAGCTGCTCGGGAATGAAGAGGCGAAACACGTGTTTGAGCCGAGTAAGACGGTGGGGATTCATTTGACGCTTGGTCTTGTACGTTCCCCTGCCCCCATCCCCTGCCTTTCCGCAGTCTGTTGTCTGGGTGGGACTATACCCTACCTATCCCACGGGGAACAACTTACTGACCTTGCCCCACCCTTTGATTCCCTTCCATCCACATATCCGTCCCCGTCCAACTGCGCTTGGCCAAAACCCACATGCTCCAGACGGAATCCGTCAAATTCGGCAACCCGCCCACCCCCTCCGACCCGCCCCGCTGCCTCGTCGAAGCCGACGGCGCACTAGACATGAACGCCACACGCACCTGGTCCAACCTCCACGTCCCCACTGGCACCGATTACCACTTGTAGATCCCTTCCCCCTTTTCCCTTTCTTTGGGCAGAGGTGGGTTTAGAACGAAGCTGGACTTCATCTCATGGCTGCGATACCGAAAGTGTGAATAATGGGGAGATTTACCCCCACCCCGGACAGTGGACGGGTTGCAAGCGCTGTTTGTGGTCGAACATTTCCTTGTCCCCAGTTAAGAGTTGTCCAACTCCTCGTCCCCAAACAAGACTGCCAACCATCTTACACACGTCCACACGCGCCTATACTCTCATGCTCGTCTTATGCTCGTCTGCTGCTCATCTGCATTACCTTGCAACCACCGTCCCACACCAAAAAAATCTCATGGAAGGAAACCCCAAAGCTTGGTCGAAACGAGGGTGGGGGACTAGATCCGCCACTGCAACCTCCCACGAACCATGGACCTTACGCCCTTAAACGGCCTATAGGACTCGTTGTGCACGTTTAAAGCCGTCACTTTGAGCCCCGAGAGGCTGTGGACGGGTATCGAAAACGTCACGCTCAACGCTGTAGGTCGCGGTGGGACGTCGCTATTTCCCCCCGCATCCATGCAGCCACAAGGCGGTTACGGCGAGAAAGGATTAGGAACGAGCAGAAAAGGAATGGAGGAGGGGGGAGATGAGGAGGGAGAAAGAAAAAAAAAAGTGAAAAAGGGAAAAGAACAGGAAGGCGTTGTACGTTAGCCTCTCGTCCAAGTATCGCACTACAGCAGACGAGCGGGGAGAGCAAGGAGCGCGGGGAGGTTCAGGGAGGGACTTTGACAACGTACCAGCTCGACCAGCTTCCCTTCAACATCGGCGGCCTCCGATCCGCCGACACCTTTGGGATCCTCCAAACGAGCACCTTTTCGTTCTGGTCAAACAGAAACGTTCCAGCATTCGTCTGACTGCTGCTATTGGTTGGTCCTCCCAAACTAGCGGTGGCGATGTGGTGGCTACCTAAGCTAGTCACCGTCGCCCCCACCGACGACGATGACGAGAGGGTAGCGGACCCACCACCGACCGAGGCATCGACGCTCTGCGTACCCGCGCCCAGTCCAAACGACACCTCGACATCCTCCAGCGCCAGCTTCGGCGGTAGCAACGACGTCAGCTGGACGCTAAATGTGCCCGTGCTTGCACTCCCCCCACTTGCCTTACTCGGCGCCTCCGACGAAAACTCGGCCAGGATCGACAACGGTACGCTCTTGGCCCATCCGTTGCATGGGCTCGCAATCGTCGGCGTCGTCCTCCCTGCACCCGGCAGCGGTACGGCATGCGGCGCCCCGATGCGAAACGACGCCAGCTCAAACGTCCCATCCGGAGGGATAAACGATAGCTGCTTCTCCTTGTTCCACTGCCGGTGGCGCACGCACGGGTGCAGCGCATAGTCTTGCACCCGCGTCGCATCATTGAACGACAGTGTCAGCTCCGGGGTCCCCGACAATCGCGAGTTGCACTCTAGCCGTCCCCATAGATCCAGAGCTACCGGCCGCCCGTGCCGGTCGAGGATGCCCTCGAGGCTCTCGACCAGGTCCACGTAGAATTCGTTGTTGGTGTACTTGGTGTTGGTCCGTCGCCACGGGATTGACGACACCATGGGCGGAGGCGTGGCCGACGCCAGACTGGTCCAACGGTGGCGCGCAGCGTCGTTTGATAGAGGCAAGAAACAAAAAAAGGGGGCGGCATCTGTCAGCATCCGATCCAAAGCGGCCTAATCTCTAAGCCACTTCAGACGGTCAGACGCCGAGGGCAGCAGCAGCAGCTTCGGCCAACAGGCTCGAACGATCAGCGTAAATAGTGTGCTGTCTTCCTCGAGTGGCCCCCAGCGGAGCCGTCTTTGATAATAGGGATACGTGATAGACATCCTTTCGTCGAACCCATCGCGCTCCTGCTACCGCTGCTGCCACCGGAACGCATCCCACCGACTGCCAGGCGATCCAATGGACTCACCCTCCTACACCGACGGCTTTGACAATCTTGTCGACCCAGCTCGGCGGCAGTACGAGGCTCTTGAGCGTATTGACCTCGGTGGTGAGCACATTGCCGTCCTTGTCGAGGATTTCTTCAAACAGCTGGTAGACGATGTCAAAGTTGTCGCGGATCGCGTCCTCGCTGAGCGCGGCCGGATCCGACGACTGCGCGAGGTACTCTTGCAGGATGGCGATAAAGGCGCGCAAAAACGCAAGCGGCACCAGCGGATCCACCTCGCGAGAGACGGGACAGAGGAAGCGGAGATTGCCGCTCCGTAGATGGCACAATGCGGCGCCCTGCTCGGCCATCGCCTCCTGCGCCTGCGAGATGACGGCAGCTGCTCGCTGCTGGGTGGTTGCCGAAAGTGGCGGTTCTTGTGGCCGAGGGATGGGTGGTTCGTGGCGCACCGCGTCGGACCAGACATTGTCGGCTTCAAGGTCGGCGCCGTGGAGGTTCATGGGCTTCCTCCGTGGCGTGCTGGCCGAGTACGAGGTGGAGGCACGCCCATGTTCGTCTTGTTCCTCCTGATCTATGTCATCGTCATCCTGGCCGTCTTGTTGACCTTGATCGCCGTCATCATCGTGCGCAGAGAGTGGAGGGATGGGGATGCCGGGCACCCATAGGACGGGCTTGATGTCCTTTGTGGAGGTGATGCGGGATGAGGGGGTGTGGCTGGTGGAGGCTGTAGATGCGTTGGTGAGCTGTGCGTTGGTGGCAGCGATGCTGCTGAGGAGGGTGTTGAGGTAGTCGGAGTGGAGGAGCGGGTAGGAGGGGATCGAGTTGGCAAAGTGGGAATGGACAATGGGGCGGCCGTCGGCGGAGAGGATGATGATGCCTTCGAGCTTGCCCATGGCGGATGGCCAAGGGGGGGGGGCTTGGACTTGGTTGCGAGTACGGTGCTAAAGGTGGTGGAGGAGGGGAAGGTAAGGGCGATGCGTAGTTGGTTGGGTATGGAGAGAGGGCTGCGAACCACGAGTCGAATTGATTGATTGGCTGCGGTCGTCAATACGACCACCGAAACGCTCAACTCCCAACTCATACTCACACTGATAACTCATAACGCACAACTTCGAATTCACTCACACTCATACTCATATATCCATAACTTCTTTTCGCTCGCAACGGGGGCGGCCCATGCGAGACGGCGAGGCGCCGCGTGTATCGCGCGAGAAAGCCGCCCACCTTTTCGCAAAGAAACACGCTCAGGCTCCGTCAAAAATCCTAATGGCAACCCGAAAAAGAACGAGAAAGAGAAAAAGAAAAAGAAAGTTTGTCGACTCCACTTTCGTCGTCGTCGTCGCCAACAGCCACTCACATCCACGCCTCTCGCCTCCCCCGCACTCCAACCCGCATCGCTCCTCTCTTTGACGCCGCCACCATCACCGCCACCATCACCGCCACCATCACCGCCACCATCACCGCCACCTTCTCCACAGCACACCCGCCCACTTGTACCACATGAGCTACCAACCCAGGTCCGGGCCCGTCGGCGGAGGCGGTTTCGCCGCCAAGCCCCCCGCCATGGAGTACATCTGTGCAGGTCAGTCCCTTGGCCCTAGTTGCCCTCGGCCCGCCGTAACGTACCGCATCGTTCGGCCAACACGATCCTTTTCGGCTGATCCCCTTCTGCCCGCGGATGCCTCTCCCTCTTCTTCGCTGCCACAGACTGCGCCGCCACCAACGAGATTCGACCGAGGGAACCTATCCGATGCCGAGAGTGCGGTCACCGTGTCATGTACAAGAAAAGGACAAAGCGCATGGTGAGCTACCAACCATCCGTGGTGGCACGATTGCGCCCGCTTAACTATAAGATGCAGGCCAAGCTGACTTGGCCCCTGCTGCCGTCGCACCTGTCTCCCTTCCTCGTGCGATCAGCTCCACTTTGAAGCTCGCTGAGTGTTCCAGTGCCCTTTGATCTCGACCCCATACCACCTCGGCCCCTCCGCTTGTAGGCACTTCTAGTGCTATTACGATGCGCCGCACTTATCACCAGCCCCGATGGTCCCAACCTCGCCGCCGGTTTCCATGAGCCGAATAACTTCGGTGGGCGTTCAATCCGCCGCTACTTGGGCTACCCGCTGATTTCGCGCTCGCTTCTCTCTTTGATAACACATAGACTATGTCTTGGGGATTCCTCCCATTCTCTTCCCCCTCTCGTCTCTGTCTGCGTGCAGGCAAGAAGAGAGAATGTCTCTACCCTGTCCTTGTTACCGGTCGCATCTTTCACTCTTGTAACACTTGTACTTTGCTAGGTCAACCTTGTCGTGTCAGAAAACCCATTCAACTACCCCTTGTGCGTGGTGCTGCTCTCGCGATGTGAGTGGGGGACTTGTGCGAGGGATGTATGAGGGATATGTGAGGGATATGTGAGGGATGCGTGAGGGATGGATTTGTTTTTGTGCGGCTGTGCGTCATGGTGGGCAGTGCGAGCAGAGAGGCGTACGTAGTATGTGAGTGACTCTGAGGCGGCGACAGAGAAAGTGTGTGCGTGTGCGTATGCGTGTGCGTGTATGTGCGTGTGCGTGTATGTGCGTGTGCGTGTATGTGCGTGTGCGTGTGTGCGGAAGCGAGCGCGCGTCGATGAGGCCTGCGTGGGCAAGTGGACGACGACGAGCGGCGGATCGGCATGGACGCGCATCGGGGTGCGTGGGCGAAAGGGCGAAGCGGAGCACGTGACTGTGAGCCTCCATCGGATGGTCGGTTGGCTTAGAATTGGGCCGCTCCGCTGCGAAAGCTCGCACCGCACAGCAACGCAGTGCCATCGCTTCTCCCCGTTGCCGTCGTCGTCGTCTGCTGCTCCACCATCGCTACTCCACCTTCGCTACTCCACCTTCGCTACTCCACCTTCGCTACTCCACACCGTCTACGTCCAGCCCTTTCCACCCTTCTCTCGTCCTTCCCCTCTCTCCCTCCTCGGCTCCCTTTCGCCGCCTCCGACTCTTCACAACAAGACCACCATGCTCGCCACCGCGCTGCGACGCAACGCCGCCTCGGCGCCTCCCTCGTTTAGCGCCGCCCACAAGTCGTACGTCCAGTCGCTCTACCGCCGCATGCTGCGCAACTCGCTCGACTGGTGCATCCGCCGCGACGTCTGGAGGGACCGCGCCATCGAGATCCGCGTTGAGTTTGAAAAGCACCGCAACGTCCGCAACCCGCGAGAGCTCGCCCGCCTCTTTGAAAAAGCAGAGGCTCACCTCAACGACATCAAGCACCCCGACCCGCACCGACGTACGTATACACACGCCTCGATCCTTTTTTCGATGGTCGATTGCAGGGTTTGTCTCTGTGCTGGCTGTTCTGCGACAGAGCCTTGCTGAACCTGACGCTTACCCCGCCGGACGCATTGCCTTTTACCTTTGCCTTTGCCTTTGTCTTTGCCTTTACCCTTCTCCGGCCCCGGTTCCGCTTGTACCATACGTTAGCCCCGATGTTCGAGGACGGAACCAAGTGGTACGTGCCCCATCTGCTCTTACTCTGGCCTTTGTGCCTCCTTCAGTTCAGCCCAAGACCGCGGTCGCCCAGCCCGTCTATTTGCCCTCCTCCCATCTTACTCACTTATCCACTTTCCCCTCTGTCCCTCTGTCTGCCAACTCTCCCCCTTATCAACCCACAAACAGGGAGCGAAACATTCCCGTAGGTCTTTTCTTCCTCTTCCTTCCCATTTCTCCCTTCTTCCTCCTCCCCTCTGTCTCCCCTTTTCGAGACCAAAGCAGCTGATCAACCCTCCATTCCCACCCCTACCGTATCTTTTCACGGAAAATAAACAGCCGCGCATGTTCACCGAGGCGGAAAAGAAGGCTGCCCTCGAAGCGCATCACTAAACCTAACCCCCGGTCGTCATGTACCGCCCTCACGTCCCGTCCAACGAGCAAGCAAAGCATCACAGCTAGCCTCGCCCTCGTCTCGGATTTTGCAATAAACCAAGTTCGCAAATCACCCTTAATTCGTCATCGCCTCGTCTGTGTCTTGTAAGGCGGCGTCGGCAGCTTTAGCTCCAACCTGGAAAGCACCAGTACAAAGAGCAGAATCGGCCCAAAACCAGAATGAGGATGGTTCATGACGGCGTGTGGATGCGAGAACCAGTGTTGAGCCAACGAGAAGGTCGGCTAGGAATTGACATTCCACTGGTACTCGAGAGATGTGATGTCAAGTGTGCTACGAGGGAATCACAATTGCGTGTGACGAGGCGGATACTTTCGCCTCGAGGGGATCGATGAGGTACATGAGTACGTGACGTGGTGTGGAGTGATGGAGCGATGTTATGAAAGCGAAACGGCGGGGAAACATCGGGAGAGAGAGCGTTGTTTGCTCGAATGGAGAGAAGACATGGGCGAGGACATGATGGAGAAGGAAAAACAGAGGGAAGGAGCAAATGCAAGCAGATGACTAAACGGCCGTACCCCTCTGAATCGTCAGGTCCACCACGCGAACCCCCTTTGCGGTAGCGACGAGTACCGTATCCTCGGTACCGCCGGCCGCCGCCTGGTCGCCGTCTCCCTTCCACAGCACGTCGCCGATGGGTTCGTCGCCGGCCTTGTGCACGACCAACGGATCCCTCGCCTTGCGCAGGTCCCACACCCTCACGAACCCGTCCTCGCTGCCGTGGGCAAAGATGCTCTTGCGCACCGGGTGGAAGCAGCCGCGGCCCATGGTCCTCTTGCCCTCGACGTTGTTGAGCCAGCCAAACGAAATAACGCTCCGGCTCACCGGGCCCGATCGCCCCGACACGTCGTACAGCCGGAACTGGTCGTAGTCGCGCCGCGCGCATGTCGACAGCACCAGATCCGGGTTTGGTGTGCGCTGCAGATGCACCACGCGCTCCGACGTCGGCCACGAAAACGCCAGGTTGAGCTGCGAAATGTCAAAGCCCACCACCATGCCGTGCGACGCCGAGACGAGCAGGTTTTGCCGGATCGACAGGTGCTCCATCGCCGTCACGGCGGCGTTGCCGTGGATCGTGTGCAGGCGCTCCACGTCGCACCCGCTCCGCGTCGACCACCGCCAGTGGTTGACTACACCGTCGCCGCCCCCTGTCGCAAAGTCGATCGACGTCGCGTCCTCTCTCGCTGTCGAGGGGAACGGCGAGATTGCCAGCGCACCCTGTGGATGCGGCCGCGCATCGAGGTGGTAGACGCGCGTACGTCGCCCTCCGTTGTCGGCCGTCACCAGGCTGACCTGGTGCGGCTGCGGCTGCGGTCCGATGCCCAGTACCCGGGACGTCGACGAGGCGATGCCACACACCTTGGATGTCAGCCTGCGCACATCCTCGACCCGCTCAATGAACGAGGCCGCATTCTCGACGACACTCTTGAATCTCGGCCCAAGCCGCACCGGGACACCCCCAGCCGGCGAGTCTGCCTCGATCCGCGGCGCGATGTCGTATCCGAGGCTCGCGAGCGAGCCGGCCTGGGAAACCGCCACGGTCGTGTCAAAGGCCGCCTTCCTCATGCGCGGATTGTTTCCATCGTTCGGCACAAATGTCTTGCTTGCCAGGGGAGCAAGGAAGTCGACCGTGAGTTTGATGCTCGCCGGCACCAGGATCATCGATGACACGTTCGCAACCGTTGCCGTCAGCTCGCCGACAAGAGGGGATGGCGCCGCCATCGAACAGGCCGTTGTTGACGTCGATCTCGTCGCGAAGGACGCCGTCGATTTGGTTGACGCCATCGATTTGGTTGACACCATCGATTTGGTTGACGCCATCGATGGCGCGATCGAGGCCCGGCTGGGCGACCGCCGCTGCATCGGTTGCGGGTCGATCGGAGGGGCAGAAGATTCGGACTGGCCCCGCCCTTGCCAAAGCGGGAGGTCTTCATCGCTATCCTCGGTCAGACCAATGCCCATCGATTTCATAAGAGGCACGTTTTCTTCGTCATCATCGTCATCACCGTCGCCTCCGCTCGCGTGCATTGATCCGGCGACTTGGCCCATCGAGGACGGCGGCTCTTGCGACCGACGCGAGATGTCTGCAGTCGTTCTGCTCAGCAGTGCGAGCGGGACATCGCTTTGGGATGTTTCGAGGCTCGGAACGGGAGATGCCGTGCTCGATAGCGCCTCGGAGACAATTCGGCTCGGCAGCTCGGATTCATCTGACGTCGCCATGAGCGGCTGCGAACTCCTCAATTCCGATTCCCGCGTTGATGGCAACCCTGCTCCGGCTCGGAGTTTCTGGCGAGACGCCTGAGCCGTTGCTCGATTCTGGGCCTCGAGTAACCTGGTTTCGTCCAGCCTGGAAGCCATCAGAGCGCCGAGGGTGGCAGCCGTTGCACGGCGCTTGGCTGGACGCAGAGGCGGCGTATCGAAGCTGTCGTCGAGCTGCGGCTTCCGCCTGACATCTGCCGCCAGCGGAGGAGAGGAGCGGCTCTGCGGCGGCGTCATTATTTGCGATGCAGGCGTCGACGGTAAGGAGTCGTGCGAGAATGTGAACGACGGCCCCGCCCCGTCGATAGTCAGGAGCGACGGTATCGCCATATGCTGGGACTTGTGCAAGGGCGGCGAAGCTGGGGCTTCACCCGATGTCCTACGACTTGGCAGCTCAGGAAGCTCGTCAACGCCACCGCATGTATTTGGCTCGTCCTCGTCAATGGGGCTGATGCTGCGCTTCGAGGTCGGATCCTGGATTTGCTGAGACAGGCTTGACACCTTTCTGCTCTCCGCTGAGGTTGTCTTGAGCTCGCCTGGAGCTGCGGGACGAGGCGCAGCAGCGACAACTGTAGGCTGTGGTGGTTTACTGTCAGTGGATCCTTGGTCGGTTGATTTTTGGTGCTCGGTACGTCTGAGGTGTTGGTCGTACCTTCGGGAGCGCTCCCTTTCCTCGTCGGGCGGGCCAGACCTTGCACGTCCCTTCGGCGTTGCAGACTTACTGGCCCTTTTCGTCTCTTCGTCACCATCCTTGGCCGCCTCCTTTAAGTTCTGCTTCTTCCCCTTCGCTTGCATATGGTCGCGCTGCGACTTTTTCCTCTTGGCCTTCAATTCCTTTCGTATCACCGCCATCTCGCCAAGGAGTTTGGCGATGGTATGTCCCACGCTCTTCTCCGGAGGCTGATGTCGGTACTTCTGTAGAAGGCCCTCGGCCGCCTCTCGTTCGCCCGACTTCCACTTCTTCTTTCTAGGAAAGACCCGCTCAATTGTGAGCGCATCCTGGCTGTTCGCATCCGCCTCTGCCTCACTCCGCTTCGTGGGACGTGCTCCGCTGTCAGCGGATGGGGGGGCTGAGGGAGTTGAAGATGTCGGCGCGTTTGCTGCTTCGTCGAGGGTTTTCTTCCGTTTCCTCTTGCTCTTCTTTCCGAGGCCTGGCTCGGAGCCGGCCGCACTGGGCGGCGCAGACGACGCGGTGCGACTGGCGCCAGTGGCTGCTGCCGGCGTTCGCGACACCAGGGCGCCCATCGACAGCGTCGGATTCGAGCCGGAGGCTGTTGGTCTCGAGAGCGAGCGTTGCGAAGGTGGCTGGGGGACGGGAGGGTGCCAGGACGGACGTGCGGGCAGCGGCGACGAGGCGGTGGAGGCGGTAAAAGGGCCGGATCGTGCCCCGTTTACGGACGCTGCAGCTGCGCCATGATTGTAATCATGGTGATTGGGCGAAGCTCTCGCGTGATTTTGCGACTGCTGCTTTGGCCTGGGATGCGTTGGCGCCTTGTTTCGCGATGATCCGATTGTGGGCGGAGCGTCGATTTCCCAGGGTCGGCTGCGCCGCGCGCCTTCATTGGGTTGCGAGTCCTCGGAGCGCAGTGAGGCAGCGGGCGGCGCAGCACGAGGCTTGGTCGGGCGCAACGAGTAGGGCGCACCTCGCCGCGCGCGGCCCAAGCTTGAGCCTGCAGATTCGCGCGAAGGGCCCGCCTGCGCCGACGACGGGCCTGGCTCAAAGTTGGAGAGCCAGCTCATGTCCAAGTCTCCAAGCTCGCGGCACCGACGTCAGAAGGGCAAGCAAAGCGAAACGCCGCAAACGTCCGTTGCGCTCGTGTTGGTCCTTGAAGATGGAGGCCGACTGCAAAAACCATCGAAGCCGAAGCCAAAGTAGGGCAATGCCGTGCCGACCTTGGCGCCAGACAAAAGCGCTCTTCGCTGCGGAAGCGGTGGCAGCTGCAGATGGCTAGGACGACGAGCGGTCGCGGCTGCGATGTCCCTGCGTCGAATACCGCCCACCGACGGCAGAAGACGGCAGCGATTCGGATCCGCTGCCCCCGTCTATGCTGAGTCGTAGCAGGGCGAATGGGCCAGAGCTGCGAATGTAGCAGCCCAGCGAGACGATGCCCTTGCTGTATTGATGGTGGTGGTCGTCGACGTTGCCTTCGGCGACGCCGTCACCATGGCAGACTGCAACGGTGGACCCAGGAAAGGAGCGGAAAAGGGAAGAAAGGAAACAGGTGAAGAAGGGAAAGCAAAGTACACGTTCTGCGATGGAATGGGCCACAGTCACCTTGGTCAACATGCAAATGCTTTTCTCGCTCTTCATGGAGGACGAGGGCCTGACCATCTGAGCAACAAAAATAAACTAGTGGTCACAAAAAGTCACCAAAATATATTCAACGGCTGCTGGGGTTGGTGGAAGCCAAAAACATTTACGAACCCGTTGAACATAGGCCGCTCTGGCCAATGGTTGGCTCCGCCTGCTTCAAGACCCTTTTTTTCCCATTCGATTTACCTTGCCTCTTTTTGTGGTTCTTATTATATTAGTTGGGGAATTATTAGTTCTTTCTATTTTCGTATTCGCCTCCACACAGATGCATTCCAACTTTGGCGAATACAAAGCGATGGAGGAAAGAAAATTATTAAAGTCTTGCTGCTTACGATGCGGTAGCTTGAGGTGGATTTTAGCGAATTCAATAGTTGAATCGTGAGCGGTACCAGGTTGAGATTATAGACGTGTAAGGTCGATCACGAGCCAACTCTGCCAGCCAAGCAGCCCGCTCGGGCACCGCCGCCAGCGTTAAAGGGTCGCGGGACGGCCGTGGCTGCTTGGGCCACCCTCGAAGAAGGCGAGTGTCCAACACCCGCCCCCAGGGTCCCCCTTCGCCTCCTTTCCCGCCAATCCCAGATAACTATTCTCTCCTTTCACCTTCTCTGTCATCACCGCATCCGCCCTTTTCACTGGTGCAAATCCTTTCCACGCATCAACCGCAGTCTCCTCCTTCCTAACCGCCTTGATCCGATTTGACTGTGCCACTGTCTGTAATAACGGGCACAGCCGGCTCGACCCATACCGCCTCCACAGCCGTCATCTTAACCCAAGCTCGACTCTCGTAGCCTCGCAAGGATCCTCTTCAACCCCTCTTTCAATCCCCTAAATAGCCTCGTTCGGTCATGTCCAACCTGACTCTGTACACAACCACCGCCGTGCTGGTGCTGGACTCGGACGGCAACCGCATTATCTCCAAGTACTACCAGCCGCCGCACGCCGCCAACTTCCTCGCCACCGCCAACCCCGCCCAGCAGAACGCCGTTGCGGCCACCACACCACAGCTCTCGGCCAAGAACCCCTTTGCAACGCTCAAGGAGCAGCGTGCCTTTGAAAAGGCCATCTTCGACAAGACGAAGCGGGCGACTGGAGACATCATCCTCTACGAGTCCCACCTGGTCCTGTTCAAGGCTTCGCTCGATGTCATCTTCTACGTGGTCAGCCCAGCGGCTGAGAACGAGCTGATGCTCTCCGGGCTGCTCAACTCCTTTTACGATGCAACCAGCATGCTGGTCAGGCACCAGGTCGAGAAGAGGGCGATCCTCGAGAACCTCGACCTGGTCACCCTGGCTCTCGACGAGACAGTGGATGACGGCATCATCCTCGAGACGGACAGCACCACCATTGCCTCCCGCGTGTCGCGACCACGCCCAGACGTCAACGAGATCCAAATCAATGAGCAGAGTGCGTATGCGAAAGCTGAGCGGCCGCTCCGTATAGCCACACACCATCTTATCCACTCGAATGATCTGGACCGCACTGACACTCCTTCGCGTGGCTTCACCTTGCTTCGCCTTATCCTTGGGTTCTGCAGCGATCATGAGCGCATATTCGAGCCTCAAAGAGAGGTTGGTATTTCGGTGTTGTACACGCTCAACAAGAATGCCGATGGTTAGAGGCTGACATGCGGAGGACATACCCTTGTCTCTCCGTCTCTATGCTGTCTCTGAATCGCAGGGTTGCGCAGAGGATCTTGCAAGGCTCGATGTAGACCGCCAACAAGGCGCTCGAATCATTTCACCACTGCGTTATCGCTCGGGAAGCACCCCGGTAGTCACAACCATCCGCGGAAAGTTATACCTGTCCAGAAAACCGAGCCAAGCGTTGTCGGCAGACATTGCCATCTCGCCAAGTCATTCGTGAGGCTCTGCAAAGAATCTGGTCGCACCTCGTGTCACAAACGGCCAAGACGATTACGTTTCTCCGAGATTCTGCCTCCGCTCCCTTCCCCTCCTGCCGTGATTGTACATTAGACGCTGATTCAATTGGGAATACTTGGTTCACCGAGACGCCCTAGGACGCAGCGTCACCCAAGCACATAGTCCACGGACGCTGATCGGCCGCGGCCGCCAGTCAGAGGTGGAGCCTCAGGTAGGTAACCTGGTGTGAGAAGTCTGCAGCGGAGCGCAAGTTGGCGTGTCCGGATGTCGCTTAGCCTAGAGCATGGCCCGGTCTGTCGGATTGGAAGGAGCTCGACAGCCTGCGCTAGTTACGCGAAGAGAGGACTTCCTGATCTAGCTGGGCCCCCTTGCGGGCAGAAACAGGCCGCCTTGAACGGCATGACGGAACGAAGAAGAGATGGATGCTATTACAGAGGAGGAGAAACAAATGCAAAAGGAGAAGGGGAAAGGGGGAAATGGAAGCTGTTCAGGTTAAGGCCCAGTGACACCGGTGGTGCACGGAGATTAGTAGATGTTGGTCGCCCAGTCCAGGAGGGGAGCGACTTATTCTGGCAGGAACAATTTGCTTCCAGACCTTGGGGCAGGAGAGACTTATCTGGGCAGGTACAAGTCTCTCCAGCATCAAAGTCTATACAGTAGTACAATAGGCAGATAGCAAACAGTACCACAACTGTGTCAGCTCTGATAGCATAGGTAATTCTAGCTAATATAGTTGATTGGTAGGAGCAGCCCATAAAGGGATGCAGGTGGGGACCCTGGTAGGACAATAGCTTTATACAGCTAGTGTAGGTGGACAATGGGGCCTAGCTTAGGAGGCCAATCCAAAGCTTGTGTATAAGTAGCTAGCCTCAATGTGCAGACTGGATGGCCCCTTATCCAGTCTAGTTAATACCACATCCATCATCTGCTTGCCACATTGACATTGTCTGTGGAGGGCATGGAGCCAGTGACTACAACACCTAGCAATGCATATCCAATACTCAGCCATTCCTCTCCTCTATACATTCCATGCAGCCCTTGGACTTGGCAATTGGTGCTTGCCAATTCCACAGAAGACCAGTGTTACAGGAGACACAGATAGGGCCCACCAGGGTCCATCCCTGGAGGGACGGCTGGGGAGGAGGCCATCGCAGACGTGGACCAGGGCGTCAGATCGGGAACACATCCCAAAATGGGGGGGCC
>JALNIF010004039.1:0-11398 GCA_026284005.1 Thecaphora frezii | reverse complement strand
AAAAAAAAACACTCCGCCCGCTCCTGGCTGCAGGAATCACTCTCACCCTAAAAGCCGGACGAAACACCGACAGCGGCTTGAGGATTCGCCGCTTGGAAGCCTGAGACACGCTGTCAAACCAGCAATGTAGAGGAGGATGGCCAACGAGCGGGGTCAGAACAGCCGTTTTCGATCACTAAAGAGTCACGCTCACAAGACTGGTGGCGCTTGCGCTCAGCACAGACGCAGCGACTCACTTGCGCTCCATCCACCTGTTGAGCCTGGCGTATCCGTTGACGTGGTTGTAGGGCCGTAGCAAGCCAGCCTCGTACTTTGCCTGGATGACCTTGCTGAGGCGCTCGTCCCTGGGTCCGTCATTCTGGTCGGCGGCGGTAAGGAAAAAGCGCTCCGTCTTGCTGGCGCCGAGGTTGGGCGGGAAGGCGTTGGAGCCGCCGCCGCTCTCCTCTGGCTTGACGACCGAGAAGCTGGCGCCCCTCGCTCGCTTCTTGGCTCGGGGCTGGACGGGTGCGGCCTGGTTCTTGGCGGTGTCTTGGTCGTTGTTGGCGGAGTCGTAGTTCGAGTTGGGCGGTGGAAGGCTGGCCCTCGATCCGCCCAATGAGCCGTCGCCCGCCACCGCTCGGCCCGATACGGTGTTGCGGCGGCTGACACTTCGGGGGGCGCCGGATCCGCCGACGCCGGTGGCGTTAGTAGGCGCCGACGCCTGCGACGTCAGATTGAAGGGCTTGAGGTTGTTGATCGACTGACCAAAGGCGGAGCCATCGAGTGACTCGAGGAACTCGCTGCCGGATGCAGAGCAACCAGCGTCGGGCGGTGTTGGAGAGAGGGAGGGAGAGGGGGGAAGAGAGAAAAACAGAGAAGAACAAAAACGGGTCAAGTGAGCCTCGAGGGCCGGCCGCCTACCGCTTCTTAACTTGTCATCACCTCGAGCGCCGCAACGCCACAAACCTAAGCAGGGTGTATTCGTTTCCTCCGGCCGAGTCACCGCTGAAGCCCTGTCCACCGCCTTCAAAGCCACCGGGCCCGCCGCCCAATCCGAGCCAGCCGGCGCCGCCGAGGCCTCCGTTGCTGGCAAAACCCCAGTCGAACTGCGAGCCGCCGAGTGACAGCGTGCTGGCGGGACCAAAGCTTTGCGGCTGAGGCAGGGCGGCCGACGCCTGGGGCTGGCCCTGCGCTGGCGCGGGGCCCTTGAGCGGATTGGCGGCCGCGCGGAAGATGGCCGACTGGTTGAAGGATGAGATCGGGTCGGCCGCGTTGAGGTTGCCCATCGGAGACGCCGACGAGTAGGGACCGGCGCTGCCGCCGATGAAGGCGGTGCTCGCGGCGGCGCCTGCGGCGGCGTCAACAGCACGCAGACACGAGGTCCATACGCAAAGGGTCAGCTTCGTCGCGCGCCTCGCTCCGACGCCGTCTTGGCGTGCAATGACTAGGCCCCTGTGGGTGCTCACCTGCGTCTCCGCCCGTGCCTCCACCCATCGCAGAGTTGAGCTCCAGCCCTGCAGCGCCAAAGTAGGGCAGCTCACCGCCATGGCCGTGGCCGTTGCCGTTGCCGTTGCCGTTGCTGTTGCCGCTGCCATCCGATGTGCCCATCCCTCCATCACCATCGCCAGCCGCAGCGGAGCCCGGCGCAGCGTAGCCGATGGACTCGTCGGTCCGCGAAGCAGGCGAATGGAGATCGGTCGAGGAGGATGTGCATGGCGCGACGGGGTGCGACGCCGCCGCCTTTTTGGCGGGAGCTGCGCTATGGGCGGGCGGCTTTCCCGAAGTCTCGTCGTGGCAGAGGTGGCCGATGTCTCTTTTGATGCATCGCTGGCACGGTCGGCCCTCGTCGCAGGTCATGTGGCTGCGCCGGCAGTAGATGCAGGCGAGGTTGACCTTGCGCCGCTTGGATTGCTTCTTGCCCGTCGATGCAGGCGCCTCGGATGACGCCGGCTGGCTTGAGCCAGAAGGCTTGGACGGCGTAGCATTGTTCGAGGAGGATGTCGAGGGCCCACTGCCGCTTGAGTAGAGGCTGTGCGGGTCGAAGGCCGACGACGCCCCCGAGGCGACCGAGGTGCCGTTGGTGGTGTTGGAGGTCGGCATGGTGATGGTCGAGGCGGACGGGGGGCTATGTCGAAACGGATGTCATTGGAAGCAGGTCGCGACAGACGAAGCCAAGAGCGGTTGCCGGCGATCTCTCCTTCTGTCCGGACCTGGTTCCCGTCGGACCGCACTGTCGAGGTCGAAGGCTCGCTCGACGGGGTAGGTGGGGCAGGGAGGCGGAGATCAACAGTTCCGCAGCCGAAGGATTCGAGAGGGAAGAGGCGACGGAGGCAGTACGCGGTGCGAGTCGAGCGTGGGAGGTGAAAGCAGCAGGGGCGCAGAGTACTGGAGGCGAAGGTGTCGAGGGTGAACACGCAGAGATCGGACGACGGCGACGAGGTAGGATGCGCACGCGCGTGTGGGTCGAATGGGGCACAACTGAGGCAGCGAGTAGGGATAAGCGGCAATGAGAGAAGGAAGCAATGGCAAGAAGAGCCGCCGGCGCTGGCTAGAAAACAGGGACCACAGAGGGAGCCAAGGGAGAGAAGAAGTGGGACAAAGCGTCGCTATGGATGACCGTGCGAATTGGCCTGGGTGGATTAAGATTGCCAAACGGCAGAAAGGTTAATGGCAAACGCAGGCGTCGTGTGGCGCCGACCGCCTGCAACTCTGCGTCGCTTTTGCAGCTTTTGGTGTCGCCGCTGTTAGTTACCTCTCTCTCCTGGTTGCGACCCGCTTTACGCGTCCACGCTGACCCTTATTTCCTCCTTGAAAAATCCATATAAGAACGATGGCTTCAATCGAGGCTTTAGCAATAAATCTTAATGTAAAACATAACCAGCACCAGCAAGCAAACGCAAAAGGTTGATTTTACGGCAGTCAAGTACCTCGGTGATTGCGCATACTCGCGCCCCAACTGCGCTGAGAGCGAGAATCAGAACGTCTCTAGAGTCATAGTGTGGCAAACGTTGTGAGCTGGTCCGGGCTTTGTCTGTCTTCTACTCAAAATACATGGCGGAGCGGTGGCTGCACGTCGATTCCGGCGCAAGCCACATTTTACCACATCATCGAGATGATTTCGAGCCAAGCAGCGGTGGTGCAAAGTGGTGTGTACGACGCAAGCGAAACGTCTCGCTCCGGCAACGGTCGGGGGGACAAACGAGCCACACTGCATCAGCAGCAATGTGCATGGCTACGGTGCGCTCCTCGGTCGAACCCGAGCGCAGCGGATGGAGCATCGTGCTCGTCCCTCTGCGACGCTTGCGAGCAGAGCAACTGTCGGCTATTTGTCGCCGCAAGACACAGCCGCGTCTCTTTTGGCATCGGACGTGGATGAGCGCAAGAGGGGATATGTATCTCTAATCCGCCGTTGCATACGCACCTGCGGCCGCACAACCGTGAAAGCACCGCATCCCGTCCGGTGTGCCAAGGTAAGCACGGTATCGCCCAGTTAGTATTGCGGTGTGGGACCACGTGGCAATGAAGAATGCTAGGTGCTGCAGTTGGATTTTGCTTCTTCCTTGCTTTGCCATAACTATCGAGGTTCTTATTGCTTTCGGCTGGATGCACTACGGACCCTGTATCCTACGCGCTCGCTCTATTCAACCGCCTTGGCGCCATCCGCAACCTTTCGAAAAACATGGCCCGCCAACCCTTCGAATGCGCCCTTCCTTCTCCCCCACGTCCACACCGCCTCCAGCTTCCACGCCGCCTCTCGGCGTCGCACCGTAAACCTCGTACACACCTCGGGATCGCCCACCCCTTCACCATCTCCGTCCACTTTCGCCGTCTCCCTGGCGATCCCTTCGGCCGTCTGCGCCATCCTCCTCGCCTTTTCCCGCCGCGCCGCCCTTGTCCAGGAAGCTCGCCAGGCGATGACATCCAAGCCGCGCGCCTCGCAAGCCTCTGCGTCGTGGGTGGCTGAGACCTCACAGTCGTCTAGCGTGGCGAAAACGCTTTGCACGGCGGATAGGACGTCGTCGAACGTGGCGAAGGGCTGTGGAGGGAGGAGGGTGGTAAGTACGGTGCTCGGTACATGGGTGCAAGGGTGGGACGTCGGAAGGCGGCTCAGGTACTTTGCAGTTCGGCACAACCAAGGGGAAATAACATTGTGGAGGCGTTCAGAGGGTGCATCTCGCCCAGACATCCAAGAGGGTGCGGTAACACTTACATTTGGCAGCCGGAGTCCTGTCAACGTCCACGAGACGACCCAACGCCCCGTCTGGCCTTGGACCAGCTTGGTCACCGCCCAACTGTCGATCTGTTCCACCCGTGCACCAAGCATCGTGGTCAGTTCCCTTCGGCACGGGCTGCTCTTCCTTGGACTATACAGAAGAGGACAAGGCAGGATACGCCAAGGTAACTTACTCCAGCACTCTTGATGGTCTCGACGACCTTGGAGACGCTCGACAACTTTCCCAGCATCGAGGTGTACCAGACCACGCGACCTCGGTTGGTGGGCAGCAGGCTCTCTTCGACCATCCGCGTCACAAACGCCACTTCGCCGCCCAAAGTGATCATCTCGCCAGACGTGCCGTGGCAGACCTGTGGCGCCGCCGGAAAGAGGTTGGGTGGTGCGATGCGGCGACCCTGGATCAGTCTCTGCAGCTGTGTCTCGAGCAGAGAGGGGCCGGGCTGCGGGCCGCAGACTCACGGCGTTGGGCTTGCGTTCCTTTGCATCGGCGCTGCTCTGCATGTCCTCCTGGCTTTGGTAGAAGGGCGGATTGCACATGCTGAAGTGGAACCGAGGACCGAGGTCCCCGCATCCGACCTCTGCGTCGAGGGGAATGAGAGCGTCCTCGACCCTCCTCTGCAGCAGCTGGACGCGGTCGCGCAGCCGATGGTTGACTACGATCCCACCGCTATCCGCTCCTGTGCTCGCGCTCGATGCGGGCACGCGCGCCGTTCGGTTGTTGGCGGGATCCTCGATCGTCTTCTTGGCATGCTTGATGCTCTCGGCGTCGATATCTGTTGGGAAGAGGAAAAATAGACCCTCATTTGTGTGAGCCTGAGCCTTGAGTCGGCGACGCTGGCTGCAGAGCGGGATCTACACTTACCCGTTGCGACAAACGACCAATCGGGCTCGACGGCGCAACCGAGGAGGGGGTAGATGGCTGACGCTCCCGTCCCACTATCGTCAAGGGTGTGCAGAGAGGCGCAAGCCGCAATGTCAAAGTTCGATTCGCTATCGTTCGAAAGCGAAGCCGGTCAGACTCACATGTCGAGGCCACGGATCGGCTTGTTGTGAGCCTCAGGCTCTACCGACCTGGGCCGCTTGCGGTGGGACGACAACCTCGTGGTGCGACTGGCCTCGAGCGAGTGCAAGACGGGCAGGCTGCTCGCGAGGACCTTGCGGAGGTAGGTGATGTAGTTGAGCCTGCATCGCCAGCACGCCCCGTCGATAAGGACGGTGTCAGTTGTAAGATGGCTGCGTACGGACAAATGTCGCAATCATTTTGGGATCACTTACCGATTCGGAATCTGGCACAGTGTAAACGGTAACCAGATGCTGCCAGTCAGCTGCCATGGGTTCGTGGTACGTTCCTCTCGATCTGTAGGTGTATACAGCGACTCACCATGGGACAGAGCCTCTGGTTATGCAAGTCGACGACAATGCCAAAGTCGTGATAGAGAAGCGTCTCGGCTAAGCATCTAGGCGCACCTCACCGTGCCGCGCGCGATGCGTAGCGATGCACTCGGTTCGTCAGTCAGTGCCGCTCTACCCCATCATCGACGGAACAAGGCACATACCGAACGGCCGAAGCGTCTTGAAAGTCCAAAGAAGCGTATTCCGACGTCGATCCGCGCCCGCTGCTGTGGATCGTTACGCTGTGCGGTATAGAAAGCAGAGGTCTTTGAGTCCGGATGTACGCGTGGTGCGGCGAAAAAGAGGCAGACAAGGGGTTTGGGTGGGACAGGTAAAGACTTACTAATTGCCCAGAGTGGACGGGTACAGACGGGCTAGGCGGGCGAAATCGGGAGGTGAGTGCTTGTATGGTTCGGGATCTGGCGCGGTCGACCCGATTGTGTGGCAGCGTGAAGGGGACAAGACACAGTGGTGGATTCAGACGACGTTGGACGCAGAGATCATTGGGCCTCGTGCTGGAATGGGGTAGTTGGAGGAAGGAAGACTTACTCAGTCGTAGCTGGGCAACATCCGCGGGTCGGTCCGGCTGCGCAGTGGCATCCCGCGGAAACGGCGGCTTCGTCTTGGCCGGTAACCGGTTCCTAGCTGTTCGCATGTAAATAGCCTGATACCACAGAGGAACAGTGGCACCGAACGAACAGACGTAGCAGAGCAGACAGGGGGGACGCGGGCACACACATCCATGTGTCGGGTTCAGACTCGTTGCTTCCCATACATGCTAGCGCAAGAGCTTCTCTTCAGGTCAGGGGTATGTCGTCGAAACTGCGCTACTGCGGGAAAGGAAGGGAGAGGGAGCACACATTATTTCAACCCACCCGACCGTCACCTTCCAGCTGCTGCCACACCTCATCCGCCACGGTTTCGAGCGCCTCGTCCAGTTCTGCCGCTTCGCCGTCGACTTCGCGCGAAAACAGCCCCTCGAGATCCCGCCGCTGCGTTCGTTGCGGTTCGAGCGTCGCCGCATCCCCTTCTCGCGCCGCCTTCGCCCTTTGCACCCTCTCAGATAGCGAAGGAGCGGTGACGAGCTCAATGCGGACGCGGCCAAACGGTTTCTCGGTCCCTTCAAAGGGGGCAGGCGCGGCTTCGCCTTCGTCGTCGTCGACATCGCCATGGGAGGAGGGATCGGGAACCTTTAGGGTCGGGTCGCTCAGTCGGTCGGCGCGCCGATCGGCGTAGTGCACCAGGATCTCGACGCTCGTCTGCGCCGCGTCCGGTTCGGCCTGGGCGATGCGGTTATCGCCCGTCTTGGTCCGCTTCGCTGCAGGTTCGGACGCCTCGTCGGGGTCCACGTCGGGGCCAGGAGCGGCGGCGCCGTCCGAACCGCGGTGCGGGATCCGCCACACCACCTTGATCAGGTCATAGGCGTCTGAGCCAAACACGTCGAGTGTCGCCGCCGCCGACGACGCACCCGGAAGCTGCGCCTGCCTGAGCGACGTCGCCTGCTCCCTCCGTGATACAAACGCCTGCAGGTGGCAGTGCAGCGCCGACAGGAACGCTTCAACCCCCGGCAGCGCCTGGAACTCCGAGAGCAGCGACAGCCCTCCGGCTCCGGCGCGCTGTCTGCTGCTGGAGCCTCCGGGGCGCGATCCCCCGAGCACCGCGGGGATGTAGCGCTCCAGCAGGCTGTCGAGCGGGACAAAGTGGGGCACCGTGTGCCGAATCAGCACCAGACCTTCGCCGTTCGAGCTGGAGTCGTCGATCGGTTCCTCCGTCGCCGTGCCGACCAGCTGCGGCGTCGTGAGCACCTGGCTAGGCCGGGCGAACACGAGGTAGTAGGGCTCGTAGTAGCGGCCTACGCGTAACCGTTCCAGGATCGGGTCAGCAGGGTAATTCATCGTATACCTCCTCCTCCAGCACAGCTGTTTGTCGGGTCGTTGAACACATACCCCGGAAAAACGTGTCAAGACGGATACCGAGGCCGAGGTCGAGGTCGCTACCACCCTTATCAGCAGCGCCGGTCGCATCACAGTGCTGTTTGCGCGCCTCCCGCGCCCTCCTGCCGACGTCGAGGTCGATCTCGAAGCATGTCCAGCCAGCCGAGCGGTACAGGACGGCCTTTTCCTCCATCACGGCAAGCTCCCTGGCAAGCTTATCGTTCTCCTCGTCCAGGCCGCCGCGGTAGACCTCGGGGGCGTCGATAGGCACCGCTCGCAGGTTGGCGAGCTGGATCTTGACGGAGCTGCATTCCGCCTGTAGGTGGTTTTCTAGAGCACAGGCAAAGAAAAAGGATGAAAGGTCGATATTCGAGTCGCCCCAGGGAGGTTTGGACCTGGGCGAGCTTCAGAACGTCTCACTCACGCCTAGCCTTGAGCGCTTCGACGCCGCCGCCATTGCCCGTAGCTGAGGCGCTCATTGCGGTCGAGAATTAGCTGGACTCAATCAGGCTGTCCGAAGAGGACAAGTGTCAAAGGCGGAGGCGGTAGGGTTCGAAGGAATAGGGCAGGGGAGCGCGTGGAGGTGGAGACGATACATCCGACGAGCGGAAAGAAGAAAAGGAACACGCGCGGGCAAAGTGGGCTTTCGTCCTCACCGTGCGCTGGCGTAGAGCGGTCACGTGGTCTTTGATGCATCGGGACTCGCCACAGGCCGAACAGCTCGGGGCCGGAGCCTGTTTAAGGAGCCTTCCGGCAAGCGGCAACGTTTTGAGCCGGACGCGCGCTTTGTCGGTGAGCTGTTCCTGACAGCCTCGCCATCGGCCCGCCGTCATCCTTGCGCGAGGACGGACGCCGAATCGGCCGAGAGAGGGAGCAGTGATGACAGAAGTCTGGCCTGTGACAGCGCAGCTTTACGCACTTTGGAGCGGGTCGAGAGGGAAGCATGCCCCGGGCAGAAGCGATGATGCTCGAGGCATGGGGCGTGCACGACATGGTTGGATGTCAGTAAGTCAGTAGGAGTCTACCGCGCGACGGCCAGCTGGGAACACAAACAAGCCTAAGAAAATCGATGCAAAAATCAAGAAAACCCCTCGGGTACTTGGAATAAAGCAAAGTGGAAAGCGGATTCCATCCGACGGACCAACTCACAAATCTGCCAAAGCAACGACGATGCGTGTATCCCAGCTGACCCTTTCCCCGCCATTCCGATGCGATGCAAGAGGCCTGCTATGTCCAGCCCATCCTTTGGAGCCACTCGGTGGTCTTAAGGATGGCCTCAATCACATTCGTAACTCTGTAACGCGCCTCTCGCGCCTTGGACGATCGACCCGTCGTCCATCATTCGCCACCCGGCGGCCGTATGCTGTACCTTATGCACCCCGCCGCAGTAGCCCGACGGCCGCAGATCCGGGCGCTCTCGACGGCGGTCTTTCCCAGGGCCACGAGAAGGGACCATGGTGAGGTTGGAACCCCGACGCGAACAGGAAGAGGTCAGGTGGGGAGCATTTACAGATCGACTTCCTGCAGTTCCTGGCCTAGCCGACGTCCCTCGGAGGCGGAAGGTCCCAAGCTAAGGCGTTGCATCACCTGCAACATCGGCGGCCTTTTGTCCCTATACCGCTATGCAGAGCGTGGGCACGGCGCTCGAGCCTGCGCCGGTAAGGTGCTGGTAAGCAAGAGCCGCCGCGTGGATAATGTCGCCGTTGTGGTCGTCGTCGGCCTCGTCAAGAAGGAACCGCGAGTCCAGAAGACCTGCCGGCCATCACAGGTACATAGAGTGGTGTCGAGTCGGGTGGGTGCGAGGCGTTGCTCTGACGTTGGCCCACTACGACTCGTTTGTTAGGCCTTGCTTAGCGCGAAGCCATCCAGGGTCCGCAGGGCTGCCGCCTGGCTTCATCGAGAGCTGCAGGTGTGGAATTCCGCAAAGCTTAGGCAGGCCTCGTTGGAATTTGCAAAAGCCCAGGACGCGACTGAATGGCCGCTGGTGCAAGCCAGCACGTCACCGAAGCAAGCGCGTCGGCGGGCAAAGCGTCGTGCAGCCAGGGCTCGGGCAACATACATCCAAGCCCCACAGCTCCGCCCGACACGAGCTCCACTCCACCACAGCCACCCACGACAACAAGTTAGAGCGAGTACTTGTTAGGTGCGCTTCGGCAGCAAGAGGTCGGGGTGCCAAACTTGACCTGGCTCGAGTTGCGAGCCCGCCGTTGCCGACGCCGAGGCGTCGTCTGCCCCCTTTCATGCTGGGTGGGAGCCTCGTCAGCGTCCCCAGCAGGTAGTCGTCGTAGTGCAACCAGCCCAGCCAGCGGATAGCACCCGGTCCAACCTTGTCCCGGTCGTACCCACGCGTACTCGCTTTGCTTCAGCCTTGCGTCTGTTGGCTCGATTTCGCTCGTGATGCTTTCTGGGATTACGCCGCCGCGGCTAGGTCGCTGTATGTGCCTCTACGTGTCCTCGCCGAGGCTTGCCAGCGGCGGGATGGGGCCGGCCTGGCATCGGAGGATCTTCCGACCGCATCACGCTGTAGCCGCTGCAGCCCACATACCACGCTCGCCTTAAGCCAAACACCCCCAACGAGCCCCGTCTATCTGCGTTTGATCTTGCGAGCTAGAGGTCGTGGATGCCATCGCCTTGGTGCGGCTCTCATCGTAAAGTCGACCAAGCAAGTCACGTCGCACTAGCCTGAAGCTAGCGACCCGAACAAACACGTCTATTGTGAGCTTCTCGTTGTGCTTGGGAAGGATGCACTCCGGTTTGAGCGGCGGCGCCGACAAGTACCGAGTGGTGCAGCGGCGGATCGAGGAAAAGTATGTGGTAGTTGAATCGGTCCGATCAGGATCCAGCTTTCTATTCTGCAGGCGCTAGACTAGTGGGTGGCCACCACTTGACAGGTAGTAGTGGAATGGTAGGTAAGCAAGCAGTAGTAGTGAAAAGATCTGCCCATCGGCAAGCCTCCGATCCAAGGTCAATACCGGCCTTCGAGCCGCCGTTGGTCTCTGACTACTACTCTAGCTATACTACTACTACTACTACTACTACTACTACTACTACTACTACTCCTCCTCCTCCTCCTCCTCCTCTGACCATATCAAGTCGAACTGGGCGGGCACAGGAAAGAAGGCCGTGGGGCGATGCGTTGCATGCGTGCTACTTACTACTGGCACATTGATTTGTGGCCGGCTTCGGCGACTTTGCCCCGGCTGGCAGGTGGCGGATGGGAGGGGGAGCAAGGCGCATGAAAGAGCTACGATATGTCCCAGAAGCCAGCAGGCATGGCCTTACGGCGGGCCATCCGGACCATCAGGCACCGGCGAGGTGTAGGTGTATGCTACCGCCTCTTCCCCGGATCACCCGTCGGCTGCTCGCGACTACTCAATAATAGAGCACCGTGATAGGGTGATGTTAATGTGGGTAGTAGTAGTTGTAGCACTACTAACACCACAACACTCCTATCCTAGGTCAATAGCTAGCAGAGCTCTACCTTTTTACCGGGCTGCTAGGGCCAAGGCCATACAGGCGTTTGGACCTAGGCCTGGCCGACTACGTGGGCTGACCGGCTGCCCCGACGCAGGTCGCTGTGGCCGTGTGGCCCCATGACTGGCATGACCGCCGCTGCTCGGCCCAGCGAGGCGTTTTGGCTCCTCTGTGCGGATGCGGCTCGGGCAGAGGGGCGTTGCCGTGCGGCGGGGTGTTTTGATGGACGGCGCCCTTTGCTTCGCCCTTTGCTTCGCCCTTTGCTTCGCCCTTTGCTTCGCCCTTTGCTTCGCCCTTGGCCTGCCTCTGCGTCTTCTTTGGCTCGCCCGCCCGTGGCCTCCTCGCCCCCTTCGGCCTCCCCGCCCTCGCTTTCATCTTTTCTCTT
>JALNIF010004033.1:0-19582 GCA_026284005.1 Thecaphora frezii | reverse complement strand
GTCGCCGGTGCAGGCCACCGACGAAGGGTGGGAAAAAGTGGCGCTCTTCCGAAACCAGCGCAGGGAGTCAACGAAGAGGCTTAGAAGGTTGCTTTTGGGCTACTAAAGATGGCGTTGTAAAAGGGCTCGCAAGGTCGCCATACGACAACTGAGACTGAGACGGAGTGTCGGCATTGAGCAAAAAAAAATGGGTAGAGTACAAATTCGGCATGCTACAAATGCACATGGGTGCCATGAGTTTCGAAAAAAGGGATGCAGAGAGATGAGAGCAAGGTGCAACAATGCTAAAAAAGAATGGAAAAGGCATCTTGGCCTCCGGGCCCACTGTACAGCAATGGCCTTGTTCCAAGTTGGCGTCCCTCAGGGACGCAGTGGCAGGGTATCAATCAGCGCCGGATTACCGTCGGCGACTTCGTTCCTCTTTTCGGCGTTGACGAAGGCGTTTCCCGACTGCCGGATCTTTCGCTTGGCCCGGAGCATCTTGAAACGCACGCCGAGCGCCAGCGACTGGGCCGAGCGGCGAAGACTTTCGCTCTTCGAACTGGCGCGGTGATGGGTCTCTGGCCGAGAGCGCGCTTCGAGGTCCGAGTAGAACGCCGGCAATGAGCCCGCCGCTTCGGCGTTGATATAGGCCTGCTCGGCCTGCTCGCCGAGGCCCTCTTGCAAGGCGGTGACGCTCGAGACCGACGTAAATTTGGATGGGGCCCCGCTGTGGGAGAAGAGCGAGGAGGCTTCCGAGCACGAACGGACCCTACCAACGCGACTGGGGTCGTGAGCCAGCCGCCGCGTTGAGAACGTCGGCGACGAGCTAGCGTTCGTACTGGAGGCGTTCGAAGCGCCTTGACTGTGGCGAGGCGCGCGCGAGCAGAGGCCCGTTACTTGGCTGGCGCCGTCGTTCGTCTGGTGGTAGATGCCGTCGGCGGTGCGCTGCCGTCTCGGCTTGGACCTTTCGCGGAGCGACGACGACGAGAACGAGCCCGCGATCTGGGCGAGGCCCGCGTGCCTCTTCTCCTTCTTCTCCTTCTCCACCAGGCCCGCCGGAAAGTAGCCTGGCGCGTCGGGATCGGTCCAAGTGGCGGCCGCCGCCGAGTTTGGCGTGAGCACGTCTTCGTGGTAGTTGGGCCTCGGCATCGGCATCGGCGTGAGAGGTTCGACATCATCGCCTTCTTCATCGACGAAGCCAGGCGAACCAGCCGAGTTGTACGAGGGAGCTGCCTGCGTCGATGCCTCGCCCGCATACCGGAGGCGGATGCTGCCGAAGGGCGACATGACGGAAGGGCTGTCGCACCGCAGCGCAGAGTGTGGAGCGGTCCGACGGTGCGGTGCTTCCGCTGATTCTGAGAGCAGCGGTAAGGTACGGGCAGAACTCGACCCTGATGAGAGCGCCATGTCCAGCACACCGTGGCCAGATGCTTCAGCGTGCGACGGCAAAGACGAGGCCGAATCGCGGCGGGGCGGAGATCGTGATGTGGCATTGCCTCGATCGCGCCGGCCCGCTCGATCCCTGTGCTGCTGTCGATCCGAAAAGCGGTGCCGCAGTTGCTTCGTGAAACCGGTTAGCTTGGGCGAGGAGAAGTCGTTTGGGCTTTGCCGGCTCTTCGGAACTGCCGCCAGGTGCCTGTCAGAGGCGGATGGCGACCATGCTTCGGCCTGTGCGCCCACGACGTGTCGCCGGCTCTCGTCCATGGCGAGTTGTCGCATCTTTCTGTCGAGATCCACGAGGCCGGTGAAGCCATCGCTCCAGTCGTCGATCTGGGGCGATGCAAAGCCAGACTTAAAGCTGCCGCTCATGCTAGTGTCGCGACTGGCCACGGGTGGACTGGACGAGGATCCGGGCCTAGAGCGATCGGACGAGTGGGACCTGCCACCCTCTGCCTTGCCTTGCTTGCGTTGGAGACGGGCGCTGATGAGGGTGCTCATGCCGACCAATAGCGGGAAGCCCTCGTTGGTGGGTACTGGCGACCAAGTCTTGCCTCTTCGTAGCAGGCCGGCGGCGTTTTTGGCGATGTCGTCGGAGCGCGGGCCTCGGGCTGTGGCAAGTCCCGGATCGGCAGTCGTTTGTGGCGCCTCGGTCTGGGCTTCGAGGGTCTGCTGAAGATAAGAAGATCTGACGGGGCCGGTGGACGCACCAGGGACGCCGAAGTTGTGTGGTGACGACGAAGACGTGTCTCGAGACAACACGTTCGACGACGGGTCAGAATGAAAGTCGGAGGTTAGGGTGTCGCGCTGGGATGATGGCGACACTGGGACTATATAGGGCGAGCCCTGTCGAGGCCGAACCACGGTCTCGGAGGTCTGTGCAGCAGGGGATGCCACGGTGCCGTTATCGCATGCGTCGGTCGCTGATAGAGACGGCGTGTAGACGAGGTTAGCCTTTTGAGCTGATGTCGTGAGCGCATCGGAGAATAGGCTTGCCTCCGACGAAGGGAGGGTGGGACCCTGGGAAGCAAGCGCATGAGGGACGATGCTGGTGCCGTCGAGCGGAGCGCCCAAATTTGTCGAAGCTGGGCCCTGATGCCGCGCTGCCATGACGGCGGGGTCAAGAGCGGCCGAGGATGGACGATTATTGTTCCCATAATTTAGATGGTTGCCAGGTACGGCTGCCTGCGCTTGCGCATGGGAACGAGCGTTGGGACGGGGATCGGCCTGAAACGCATCGGGAATTGTCTTTGTTGTCCAAGGCGAAGGCGACGTGGCCAACGGCAGCTGGGCCGTTGTGGCAGGGGTGCGGCTGCGCGCTGGAGCTGAGGCAGTCGAGGCCGCGGGGGCCAAGGCCGACGCGGACGAGGACGCGGAAGCGGAAGCAGCGGAGTTGAAAATTGGACGGCCGTGGTTACGAGAGGCGGGTGACTGTGGCTGTGATGCGGCCATGAGCTCACGCCCGCGCTCGACGGCCATGTGGAGGGGGCGCATCGCGCGGACAGCGGGCCCGAAGTCAGAAGACGCTTGATGCGTCAAAGTACAAGTAAGAGTCTGCATGCCTTTCACCGAAAACGAATGGGGCAGGAGCGCACGCGTGTCGGCATCACGCTGCAGACGCTGCAGCTTGTCCCACTCGCGGGTGATCCGGCCCTCGTTTAAATGCGGCAGCGACGCCGGCTGCTGACTCAACGCGGCCAGGGCTACTTTTGCTTCGGCTGGGGAAAATAAAGGGAACCAGGACGCACAAAGAGAAAGAAAAGGCACAGCGACAGCGACAGCGACAAGTACAGGGAAAGAACGATCAGAGGCCAGCATGCGAGTGCAGATCTTGCTTAGGGTCAGCCAAGGCGGTACTTTTTCGCATGGGTATTTTTTCCCACATCGTGCCACTCCCCAATGCATCCCTGCCAAGCGCGGAAGCGGCGAAGCCAACCTCAACCTCGAGCAGCGACTGGCGGGAACGAGAGCGACAGCGGTGCAGTTCGAGGAGCGAGATGGAGCGGTACCTACGTTTCAAGGGTCCTTCGAAGCGGGCGTGGTTCGGAGCAGCGGTGATACCGAGTTCGGACCCGCGTGGCGGGCCTGCAGCTCCGAAACGGTCGTCCGGACCGACCGGTGGAGAGGAGCGTCCTTCGCCCGCTGCGGCCGACGCCGGTAACTGCGGTTGGAGGTCTGACGGGTCGGCAGATGCTTGCGGAAGAAAAGCCGGACGAAGCTCGCTCGACGAGGGCCTCGCCGGAAGTTGCCCCTGCTTGGGTCGTTCATATTGGCGATCCGACCACCGGCGAAAGGAAGCGTACTGGTTCCCGTTCATCAGGTACCCCCTACAGCTGGCTCGGTCGGCGTCCGAAGATGTCTCGTCTTCGCTTTCGCTGCTACTGACCAGGAGGGCTTCGTCGTCGCCCAGGATGTTGCCGCCGACCTGCAGCCCGAGGCCAAACGTCGGACGGGACGTGGACCGAGTCATGGAGCCTCGCGTGCTAGCGGTCAAAGGACCGTAAGACGGCTGCCGGCGCACGTGGATGGGCACCGAACCGGCCATCATTTCCAGCGTGTGGTGGACGAAGCCGGGGTCGTGCAGTTCGTCGTCGTCCCCGAGGATGGGATTTGTTTCTTCGAATCCAGGAGCTGTGCTGAAATGGAACTCGCCTGTTTGCGGAGAATGGAGCTCCATTGCAGCGGACCTGGCCAGCGGGGAGGTGCGCAAGGTCGTGCTCGAGGTGGTCGACGGCGGCGGAACGGCGGAGGAAGAATGGATCCGGTCGCGTCCTTTTGCGCGCCGGCTCCGACTCATCAGCTGCCTCGCCGACATGGAAGGTTCGGAAGAGCTGCCGGAGCGAACAAGTTGGTAGGGATGTGGTATGGGTGCAGGACGAGTGGATTCGCCTCAGGAGTTCTTGTGGCTCCGCTATGAGGTTAAGCAGAACTCGAGTCTCGAGAAAAGGCCTGGATGAAGGCTGCGTTGGTCTTGACTGATGGCCAGCACCGGGGCGACCCAGGCCGCTATATAGGAGGGGCCCAAAGGCCAGGACCGACCTGCTTTGCGTCGCTTGCCGTGTCGCACGAGGGAGCAGCAGACGAGGCAGAGGCGTGCAACTGCGCTGTGTTGGTTGCGCACGAGGCCCCGCCAATCGATGCTGGTGGGACGTTCGCAGCTCAGCGAAGGGGGGAGTCACTGTTCGGAAGGTCCCGCCAGGGTTGGCCACACTCCGCACAGCCTCGGTCCCCGCAGATTCGTTGGTGTCCCGGAAAAAAGCAAGCGCCCGGCAAAGGGCAAATGAAGCCGCGGTGGCCGCGGTGGGCGGGAGGTTAGCGCAGACCTGGTCGTCTGACAGGGAAAGACACTGGCTTATCGGCCCAATCCGCGTCGCCTCGTGAATGAGCGGACGACTGTCAGCGTGACAACACCAAGGCAGAGGCCCGCCAGTAGTCAAGTCCGGAGAGGCCACCAACAGGCTCAAGCTTTTGGCGTTCGAGAGAGGGGGCAAATGCCGGAAGAGCGTGCCGGCGTGCCGGCGTACCTTGCCTCGGGAGTAGGTGGTGGTGTTGCCAAGCCTTATTATTCCGCCTGGCCGGCAAGCTAAGGTTTGCGTCAATGGGGCTGGCAGCGATGGAGGCGACAAGTTGGGTGACGAGAGCGACTAGACAGTAGGTTGGCCAACGCTGATGTTTGAGGAGTGGGGGAGATCGAGGGCGCAATTGCGGTGGTCGAAAGAGAAAATGAAGTGGTAGAAAAGCATGACCATGGCCTACAGGGACCCCGTGGGGCCACTGGAGCATGCCCCCTCCTTTTAAGCTCTTCTACAGCTCGACGGCGGCTTGGTCAGTACTCGAGCCGCATTATTGCCGCCGCAAGCTCAAGCCTGACTTGAGATTACCTGCGACCTTGCTACTACCAAAAGCCGTGCACAGAGCGAAGCCGCCTCGACGCCAGAGAAAAGGATCCACCGTTGCTCCACACAGCCGGCTCCAAAAAGACACATGGCAGGAAAACCCGGCCTCGACGCAGCTCGCAACTTGAAACGAACCCAACGATCATACATATGTACAGCTCTCTTCACCTGCGGGCTTTTTTTTAGGACTTCTGCATGTACGTACGTGTCTTGACTCGAAAACGCTGCGTCGGCCTTGCGGCACCCTGCAGCCTCGGCCAAGGTTGTTCGGCCCGAAAAGCTCGTCCATTTGCCGGCCAATTTTGAGGCCGAGCTACGTTCATGTTACTCCCTTGGGCCAACTACTGGCTCGACGACGTGGCTGAGGATGAACGCAGGGCTGGATGCTACTGCTCGGCCAACATATGACTAGGCCTCCACGTTGGTCGTGGCGGGCTTCCCGTCTCGGCTGGGATTTTCCTCCGCCACCAGCAAGTCAAGTTCGCCAGCATCCGACGCGCCAGTGAAGGGCGCAGTCGCCCCCACCGCCTGGCGGCGACGTCGGGTCGAGCCGAGCATGGTCGCCTGGGCAACCACCGCTCCAATGGTGAGCTTGAGCGTCAGTGTCGAGCGCGCAGCCACAACCAGGCGCGTTGGGCAATGGCCCCCCGCCATCCGTACGAGCGCGCAGAAATGCAGGGTCGGAAGCGGGACAATGCGGCCTCAGCATGCCTCTTGCATGCGGCATACGGCAGTCGAAGGTGCCTGAGCTTGCTTGCTACAAGGGACGCGGAAGAGCGGAGGCATGTGGGTGGCTCGCTCGAGGTCGTGCGATCCGATACTACGTACTAGCTCTGACCCCTTACAAGGTGAGATGTGATTGTGATTGTGATTCATAGGAAAGCAGCACCCTACTTGGCCCGTGCCTGACGCGAGAAGTGGTGTTTAAAACTGGCTACAACCTGGCCCGGCAACCTGAAAATCGATAGGGGCGGAAGATCCGACCGACCGGTTAAGCGCCACAGGCCAACCTCGGGATCAGCCTTCTGGCCCAAGCATCGGCACGCTCTCGACCCGCACATCGGCCATTATCGTCTTTCTAGCTTGCATGTCCCGACCTTTGTGCTCGAATGTGCTCTAAGGGATGACGGTTATGACGGAAACCATCACATAATTACGTATACCAGGTTCGGTCGTCGGCCGCTTGTGAAACATGCTGCGGAGCAGGGACGCCAAGAGGTTTTCCGCTTGGCTTGCCTGCTTCAGATTCGCGCAAACTACGCACGCTGCCAAAGGAACACGTTAGCGACTGAACTACGCCGAAGCCGCTCGCCTGAGCGGAAGCGAGTGGCGCGGACGCCGACACACGCACTGCCTCGATCCGAGATTGGGCTCAGCTTCGGACAATAGGAATATACTGACCGGGTCAGCAGCCGACGGGCAAGTCGGCAGCCCGTACGAGCAGAGCAAGGGCATCCCGGTGCAACGCGCATTCGCACATTAACGATTTACGATTGTCGTCCGTCTTCGGAATCGCGCGGTGGCGAACGGACAAGTTGCCCTTTGGGACCGGCAATAAGGAGCGACAAAAGTTGGCCGTCACCGACTTCCGGCAAAAGCCAAAACCCTCCCCACGCTCACGCCCACGCCCACACGTACGCCCACGCTCACGCTTACGCTTACGCCCAAGCCCACGCCCAAACCCGTCCCCACAGCCTCAGTCACACCCCAACACCACCAACCCCCACGGAGTTGGCATCTACAATATGGCGCAGCGCGCGTTTACCTTTGAGCAAAGCTTGTGCTGACGTAGAGCCGAGCCTGAAGGCAGCCATGCGGTATCTTCTTGTACGGCATCTTGAGCAAGCTTGATCGCCGATCAGAGCCAAAGGGGCGTTAAGTCCGGCTCCGCAGTGCCAGACGACTTCCGAGCAGGTGCTTGTCTCCGGCAACCCTTGTCTTTGACAGCTCTCGACTTTGGCGGTTCTCGTCTTATGCAGGGACCAACTCAGCCTGATCAGACCCATCTTGTGAGCAGGCACTTGCTTTTCTTACCCTGAACCAGGCCCTTTGTCTTGAGCAGCTCGTGAATCTGATAACAAGGTGGCTACCTCGCCAAACCATTGCCGCTCGATTGCACACGCAACTCGAGCCACGCAATGTCTGCTTGCCCAAGGCGAGGTTGGTTCTCTACGCATGGTCGCTCCCCTGAATGGACCGACGGGTCGAGCACGGTCGCAGTGCCTGCTACTGACCGCGACTGCATGTCAACAGCCGACGCTGCTGCACCTCTGCGAGCGACGTCTTCTTATCGGTCGGAACGCCAAGCGCCACCTGACCCCTGGTGACCCGAGCCGGCAAAAAGGCCAGATATGTGCCGCCACTCTTATCTTGACGACGGGGCATGGCTGCCTCGATACGAGCGCTGAGGACGACGAAACGAAGAACCCGTCTGTTGGTGAGTGCGACCAACGATGTGCAGGCACTCTGCGGTCCCTGACGATAGGACGCTGAAAAGATAGACGGTGGTGCCAAGACCTGGGGCCATGCACGTGAGCAGATTTGCCCGCTTCGCTTACGCCTTCTCCGTCCACCACCGTCGATCACCCTCGTCCAGTTGCAAGATGCAAGGTCAGCTAGACGAAGACGGTCACGTTACATCGTCTCACCTCCCTGGCTTGTTATCGCGAAGAAGAATGGTACATCGATACTAGACCAAGCAACCACGACGGCTACCAACGGCGGCCGCCGGACGGTAGAGATCCAAAACTTCTTGCGCTCCGCCACGGGGTCGGCGCCACGCGCGATCCACACGGGCACATGGATCGGGTGTCCAGAGTTGAGCGAGCCCGCACGGAAGTAGAAGCGGTGTACACTACCACATCCGAAAACACCGGCGAACAAAGAGAAAGGCAAGGTACGTCGATTCCTTCGCCTCACCGCTTGACAAGGATGTTTAGAGGTCAACGCGGAGCAGGTTCTCACTTTGACGGGGCGAGATCCTCGGCGTCGAGGTGCGAAATGACAGGGTAGCCGTTGACGACGTCGCCCGTGTAGCGCATCTTGGCCAGCGCGCTGGGCAGCAGGCTGGCGGCCAGCGACAGAAACGGGATCAGGAAGGAGGATACACGCATCTCGAGCAGGAGGTCCGGGGTGCGTCGCGGCGTTCCGTCAAGAATCAAACCATGACGGGGAGGGAGGGGTTTTGAGCCCGGTAACGTACTGTCCAGACATTGGGTCCGTATTTAAAGTGGCGAGCGATCCGCCCCCCGGGTGCACGGCGAAGAACTTAATGGCGTAAGGGCGGCGCAACTGCTGCATGGCCACCTGCAGCAGGCCGTCAAGGACAACACGCTGAACGGCACCATCGTTGGCGTTCCGGGCATCAACATCTTAGGGTGAGCAAATCAAGGTCAATCCGGATGGTCGTAGTTGGCGCACCTGCTGCGGCGCCTTGGTTGAGTTGGGGCTGAGTGGAATCGCTTCGGATCTCGCAGAATGTCGGCCAACTCGCGCTACGTGCCCAGCTCGTCGGAGCGGAGCCTGATGGTTCCCAACCGCCAGTTTCCGGGCGTTAACGCGTCGTCGGGTGGATCCTTTGTCCAGGATGTGAGTCTGCGCTGCGCTGCTGACGATGCCGACCGCCCAAGACCGCTATGCTGCGACCGACGCGATGTTCCGACCTTGTACGTCCTTCCGCTCGTGGCGGTCCAGTTTGTGTACAACGTCCGGTACGACCTGACTGCAGTCCGTCTCATTTTTCTCGCCGTGGTTGATTGCATTGGACCGAATGGCTCCTTCCCGCAACGCCCCCCTTGGCTCACCTTGCGTGCGACGTCTGTTTCCGCAGAGCGCGACCCAGGTTGACGTTGCCGTCGACATGCACACCCTATTGATCAAGATGGATGTATATTTCATATGTTGAAGACTGAGTGGCAATGGCATGTATGTATCGACAACAATGACATACTGGACGTCGTGCCAGCGCACGATGGTGGTCCGCTATCTACTGCCACCCACCGGATCCGACGAGTCCTCTCGGCCGTGACCGCCTAACGTATCTAATGTGCGAATCCGACGGCTCCTTCCGGCCGCGTAGTCCAACACACCCAATCCATGGGTTCCGACACGCCGACTGGCGCGTGCCTGTTATCAAAAAGCAGTCGCAGCTCGCCGCCGTCGACCAGCCCAAGAGTGAGTCGTTCCCGACCAATAGCCTGGCTAAGCTCATAAAAAGGAGAACAGGCACTCTGACGTCCTGCCATCCTCCGATGGTTGGAGTGAACGTCTGGTGTCACTAGTCGATGCGAGGGAGCCGGGCAGCCTCGAAGCAACGTTTGTAGAGCACGGCGTGCCCGCCATCACGCTCGAGATTTCCAACGCCAAAGTCTAGCAGAAAAGGTGCGCCCACCACTTTCTCCTGAGCGCGCTCGACGCGTGGCAGTCCCGGCTCCGACCGATCACAGAAAACAGAAAAAGGAACATGGCAGAGAAACATAAGTGGAATGCAGCAGAGACAGAGCCTCTAAGCTCGCGTCGGAGCGGGCGGTCGAGCGCAAAAAGAGCGGCCAAGTGGGGAAAACAAGGGCGGGCAACAAGGCGAGCAGCGCGGCCAACTGCGAGGCGAGAAGGAAGATGATGGAGCAGATGCACCCAAAGCAGCGGCGCGGCTGGCTACAAGTGCGGAACGGGTGATCGGTCAAACACGTGATGCAATCCTGCCGCTGCAGCCCGGTTCCGAAGCGACCGCCGTCTACGATCCGGCATGGACCTACGCATGAGTCTGGCTACCTCCCCCCACACTACCTTTCCAGAATTGCCATGGCAGCGGCAGCAGCAGCGATGCTGACGAGCAGAGCCCCTGGTTCTATCGACGGATAGCGCCGATACGTTTGTGATGCACGACACGTGGCGCGCCGCCTGGTGGGACGCGCACATCGCGCCGTTCGACGACGTCGTCGAGGGCCAGGTTCCGGGCAAGCTTTACAACGTGTGGGAGAAAGAGCTCCAAACCGTCGTGGCCAAACGCCAGCGGAAAGGTCCACTCCGTTGAAATTAGCATGGTCTCGATTCCAGAAGAGGGGGTGGAAAGGCGCCATTGCTCAAATCGATCTCTTGGTTTTCGCTTCGAATTTTCGGCATGATTTTCTTTTTGGTTCGTTGGGATGGTCTTCCAGCCATTCCCGCGCGAGAGGCGGGCGCCGAGCTGGTTCGCCTCATTCCCAACGCTACTACTAGCCAAGAACCCTAGAAGTCAGAGAGGATCCGCTGCGAACCCAACCTCGATCGAACCTTCATCGGGTGTCAGAGACACCGTCTCGCGCTATGACACTCGTAGCCACCCAAACACATGTACCATCGCTCGTCTTGAACAGCCACCGACGAGACACACGCGCACGCACGCACACACGAGACAAGTGATTCTGGCAGGTTTTTGTGATTGGTGCAAGAGAACCTTGGTCTGGGCTTGTACATAATACTCCTGCCCCCCCGCCAGCCGGGATTGACGACGAGGGAGGGCATGCGATTTCAGGTTTGTATAAAAGCATGGTAAAGGTTGGGGGATTGGGTTGGGTTGGCTTTTGGCTTTTTCTTTTTGGGTTGTGAAAAAAAAGGTAACGAAAGGAACGAAGATGAAACGTTGGCATCCTCCGTCTCGAAGCTCTCGTAGCTGCTATTATACCCTCTTTCGCTCGCGCTACGTGCTTACGGGAGTCCGCCAATCACGAAAAAAGCGGAGAAAGCCCAGACAGACTTCCGGAGCGGTAGACGAGAGAAAGGGAATAGAGAGAAAAGGGGCAAAGAGAACGGGGTAAAAGGGTGCAGGACGACAACGCCATCGGCCTCGCTGCGCGTACCGGAAGGCGCGAGAAACGACGTGCTCAGCTGCTAGGCGGTGGGCGCTAGCAGAACAGGGCGAAGGAGGTGACCACCGCCTCCGACGAGCCCCCCAATGTCGATTCTCTTTTGATGGGTCGGGAGGATGGGTTGAACGGGTGTGATTTTTTGTGCGTGCGCTCAAGAGCTAAGCCGATACAAGAACAAGGTGACACAACCAACGGCCGACCATCTTCCCGAAGGTCGAGTGCGGTGCGCGGCAAGCCTGCTTAGGCCTTGGCGGCGCGGGCAGCCTTCTTGGCCTGCTTGGCAGCGGTGTGCTTCTCCCGCTTCTCGGCGACGCGCTTGGCAATCAGGGCGTCGTACTCGGCCTTCTGCTCGGCCTGCTGGGCGTGCTTCCTGCTCTTGAGCGACCTCAGGTGTCGCTTGCGCTGCAGGCGCTGCGCAGTAATGAGACGCTGGATGGCCGGCGCCTTGGTCTTGGGCGGAGCACCCTCCTTCTTCGAGGGGACTTCGCGTCGGATGACGTACTTGCGGACGTCGTCCTCCTTGCTGAGGTTGAAGAACTTTCGGATGTGGTTGGCTCGCTTGGGTCCGAGACGCTTGGGGACGGTCGACTCGGCGTCCGTGAGGCCGGGGATGTCCTTCTCGCCCTGCTTGACGACGATCAGGTGGAGGGCCTGGATATCGGGGCCGACGATGCAGCCGCGGACCGACTTGCGGCGACGCTCACCAGTTCGTCGCTGGCGGTAGCACGAGTCGCCCTTGCCGAGGAGGAGGCGAACACGGTTGGGGAGGAGGACACCCTGCTTCATGGGGAAACCCTGCTTGTCGTTACCACCACCAATGCGGAGGACGTAGCCCTTCCACTCCTCACCGAGCGAGTCGACCTCGACATCCTGGGACATGCGCTTCTCGTAGAAGCATCGACTGCAGAAGATGTAAAAATGCGACGGAGGCAACAGCGTTAGTACCACAAGAACGGGCGTTGTCCCGTCACTGCTCGGCATCGAGGCTCTTCACTCACACAAGACGCTCATCCTGGATGTCGAAGGACTTCTGGGCACCCGTGGCCGGGTTGGCGACGTTAAGCTTCATCTGTGGTGCGGAGGCGCAGCGATCGGCGGGACGAAGCAGGAAAGGATTTTTCAGCCTGACGATTCAGATTAGGCAACAGTCTGGTCCCGACCCAAAGTCTTAGGGTTTGCCGCTCGCCCTAGCCGCTCGCGACACGGGACCGAGGGACTCAGTTCGCTAGTTGGTCGTATCGCCAAACCGTCTAGATGGAACCTGCTCGCACGCCGTCCTAAATGACCTTCCCAGCGGCACGCAAGCCAAGCCTGCCGCTTGCATGGCTGCACCTCTGCTGCTCCATAAGCTCCTAGCCGCGCTATGAGGGCGGGCCGAATCCTCTTTCTCGTAGTTTCCCCTCGAGTATTTTCGACTCTCGCGTGCGCGCCTGATTCCTCCATCCTTGCCTCGTCATTCCACGACCCGTTGTCCAAATCCACCATTTCGCTTCAAATCCAACCAACAGTATTCGCGCCCCTGCCACCGTGACCTTAGAGCGCTCTACCACCATGGACAGCGCCGTGCGCGATGCGAGCATAGGTTTCCTCCGCGGCGTACGAGCTGTCGACCTGGGCGGGGCGATACGATCGACGTAGCAGAGTTCCCCGAGGTCGAGCGAGTCGGTGCGTGCCGGGAATAAGTCGGTTTGGGCGAGCGGCCAACGCAACGATCTGACGGCGATTCTGGGATGCTGACTGTCGGGTATATTGGAGCGACGGGGCGTGTCGGATGTGCTGGCGGCGACGGCGTGAACGTACCTTGATGGATACTTGAGGTGGTGGGGAGGGGTGGGCAGAGGGGAGGTGACGATCGTGAGGAGGGGGCAAGCCGGGCTACGCACCAACGCTGCCCTCTGCTGCCGCCCCGCCTGCGTTTGCCCGTGCTTGCTTGCTTGCTTGCTTTGGCTCTTCTTGGTCCCCCGCTTGGCCTGGCCCCTCGCCTTTCCTCCCTGTGCTCGCTACTCTTTTGCCTGGCCCTCAGATTTCCATCCTTGTCGCCCTCATCGTTCTCGCTCACTCTTGGCGCGGTCTTTGGGTCGCAAAATTCGGAGGCGAGGCCCTTGTCCTAGTTCTCGCTCGTCGCCCTCTGCTCTCCCTCAGTCACACAAAAAAAAAATCATCAAAAAACAAGAAAAAAAATCAAAAAACGCGTGTGTGCTTTTTCGATTTTCCCTCTTCTGCCTTTGCACAAATCTCTCGTTTTAAAAATTTTGAAAATTTTCCCACTTTTGTAGATCTTTCTATGGCTCTTTCATTTTTAACATTTTTCTGTTTCTTTCCCTTGAATGCCACCTTGAGGCCTCGGCCGAAGGCACGTGAGCAAGGTTTCGATTACTCGGGTTGAGAGAGAATCACAATATCACACAACCGTAAACCCATGCACGGCACACCACAGAATACAGGTCGTTTAAAGACGGCAAACTTAAATCCAAGTCCAGCCTCAGCGGGCATAGCAGCAGGCGGCGGAGCGTCGGGCAGCACCGTTCATACACCAAAGTCCGCCCGATACCCTCCAGGCGTTCTCATACGCTCCTTCTTGACCTTTGCATCCATCCAAACCGCCTTTTTTCCCCACCGCCTCAAGATCAACATCTACTAGGTGAGTGGTCTGCATGCTTCTACGCTCGTCGTAGGCGCTTTACGAGCATCTCCTTGGAACGCCGTTATTGAACCAGATTCTTCTTGCCCTTTATCGAAACACCGCAGGTGCGTTTCGGCGACAAAGATGCCGGCTGAAGGCAGGACTGGGATCGGATAGAAGAGGTGCAGCAAAGGAGGAGCAACTCTTCGATATCAAGATGTCTATCACCAGCATGGTGCTGCGTCCGTTGCCACCGTACAGCCCCGCCTCCAATACCTCGGCCGCCGCCTCTGCGGTATAGCGCCAACAATCAAGAGCAGGGATACGGTTCTGAAAGAGGAACGGAGGAGGATCGGTGGACATGAGCTTCAGATCGGTTTCGTGCTGACTGAATTGCTGTCTTTTTGTTGCGTCGTCCATCTTGCTCGTGGGTATCATTGGGATAGCCAAAATGGGACGCATGCACTGTGAGTACATTTCTTAGCAGCTTTCCCTGCTCTGCAGAGAAATCAACCTCCGTTTCGCGGACGTTGTTACGTTCGTTTGCTGACGATAGCAACGAACCTCTTCGCTCACTGGAATTGACCGAGATAGCCAAGGGAAAGGGTATCTCGAGCTCGGCTCTGCCCTACCGCCGCACTCCCCCCTCGTGGCTCAAGGCCACCCCCGAGGAGGTCGTCGAGCAGATCACCAAGCTCGCTCGTAAGGGTATGACCCCCTCGCAGATCGGTGTCCAGCTCCGTGACAGCCAGGGTGTCGCCCAGGTCCGCTTCGTGACCGGTAACAAGATCCTGCGTATCCTCAAGAGCCAGGGTCTGGCCCCTGAAATCCCTGAGGACCTCTACCACCTCATCAAGAAGGCCGTCTCGGTTCGCAAGCACCTCGAGAGGAACCGCAAGGACATGGACTCCAAGTTCCGCCTTATTCTCATCGAATCTCGTATCCACCGCCTGACCCGCTACTACAAGGCCAAGGGCGCCGTCTCGCCCACCTTCAAGTACGAGTCGGCCACCGCCTCCACCCTCGTGGCCTAAGCGCGTGATCGTGTATCCCCAATCGCGTCGTATACCATCACCGGCCTCCCCTCCTTCCATCCTGTACAACCACACCACACACATAAAAAGGAAAGATTTGCAGCGCTGGCCATCATTCGAGCGACGCCCTAAGCTTGATTCGATTTCCAACATTGGGCTGCTGCTTCCGTCTGATTCTGGACCCTTGCCCTTGGCTTGCCCACACTTGTATGCTGTACCACCTACAATCTATGCATCATGCGTCCAGTTCGCCATCTTTGCCCAACTGCCCCATCGCCGACTCCCTTCCCAGCCTCGTGAATCCTGGATCGTACCTTAACTAGTTTGTCTGGCCAGCTTGTTGTCACTGAACCGTGCAGATACAGGTCGCCGGTTGGGCCCTGAAGGGGATCAAGCGACTAGAATCCGTTAGACGCGACACCAGTCTACATACCAACTTTGTGTGTGATTCAGCAAGAGCAGGAGGGACGGATCTACAGGTAAGCCGACTAGGGACGCAAGCAAGTCGAGGCGAGGCTTTCGAGAACGAAAATATACAGCTACAGCTAACAGAAGCTACCCGATCGTACGCAGCGGACTGGACCGTGACAATATTGAGACGACGACGCGATGAAAACGAAAGATGGTCCGCGGGAGGACAGGGCTATGCAGAGTGGACCTAGTGTGTGAGAGGCTAGAGACAGCGGGCAATTGGTGGGGTTGGGTCAGAACTTGTGTCGTGGATGGCCGAGAACGTTGCGTTAACGGTGCAATGGGACTAGGCAATGTCTGGCTTTGGGTCGTCGTGCGTAGTGTCGTATCATACCAGGGCGAGGAAGGAGGGTAGGACTGGTTAGTAAGTGAAAACGGAAACAACAGTAGGTCGTTTGCTAGCAGTCGAGGTGGCTAGATGTCAAAGATGCCGGAGCTTTCCCCATAGCTGGGCAGCAGCATCTCTGGCCTTGATGCAACCGTCAGGTCGAGGATGGGTTGCCTCTCCTCTACCACGGCAGCCAGCCTCTCGAGGGTGATGAGGCCGAGCGCCATCTGCTCGTTGAGGTTCTCGTCCTCGTGCATCTCGTCGGGGACGGGTTCGAGCGACGGGAAGCCGAAGTCGAGGCCGCCGGATGGCGTCTCCAGCTCGGCGGGGTCGGTGGCAGAGTAGGCGGGCGCCTCGCTGCTGAATCGAGAGTAGCCGGGGTCGAGTGACCGGCGGGCGGGCGTTCGGGCGAGGGGCGTGGCGTCGGGATCGTATTGGTTAAAGGAATCTCGGCCAGGTTCGGGGAGCGGTTCGGGACGCGGAGTGGGAGCCTCGAGCTCGGGGAATTCGTCGATCTGTGGCTCGGAACTGATGCTACCGGCGACGGTGACGGGCGGCGTGACAAGCGTCAGACTCGCAGGAGCCTCGCTCTGCGCGCCGGAAAGGGCGATCCTGACGTGCAGGCGATACTCGAGCCGGAGCGCTCGGAACGAGAAGCTCGGTGTGACGAGGCACAGCTCTGGAACGGCAACGGGACCACCCTTTCTGCTGCTGCCGCCTTCGAGGGCGTCTGCCACGTTGGGCTTGAGCACGCGTTCGTAGCGGTTAATGACAAAGTTGCCACTAAACATCTGCCGGGTACGGTCGCGTTCGTAGAAGGGGGGTAACTGGTCTTCGGGAGTCCGCTTGAGATCGAGAATACGGATCCTCTCAGACCATGATTCTGGTCCGCTGAAGCCATCCAGCGAGTCGGGCGACTCGGCCTCGACTGTCAGGGTACCGAGACGCGAGAATGTCAAGACGGATCGGGCCAGCTTCATCTCGACGATAGGCTCAACCCCGCGTCCACTTCTGCTGGGCATGCGCAGCTCGACGCTGAAAGGGACCTTGGTCTCCATGTAAAAGGCAGCCGTAGCAGGGACCGAGAGTATGGCCTCCACGTTGCCGACGTTCGACACCTCGGTCTCGACCTCGTGAGTGAGCCAGCCGGTGAGGCGACCGTCCATGCCCGGAGAGAGCTTGACCGTGCTGCTCTTCTTCACCTTCGGCTGACCAGTGTGCGACGGCAGACGGGTCACCGAGGTCCGGGATCGGGTTCGGACGGGAGTGATCTCGCGTGGCAGCGCGCCGAAAACCTCGGCGGGTTCGCGGTAGCCTCCAAGGTCCCTCGTCCAAGAGTCTTCCTCTTCCTCCTCCTCGTTCTCTGCGCTGACGGTCGAATCGGCTCCTGAGCGCCGGGACAATTCGCTGGCGTTGCTTCGCATGCGCTGCAGGCGGATCGGGGCCATGTTGGGCACCGGCAGCGCAGCTGTCATCGGAGGGTAGGGCTCCACCTGAAAGCTCAGGATCAAGCGCTCTCCCCGCTTCGGCGGCAGCAAGTAGGAGCCCATCCTCTGCCGGGTGACGATGATGTCGATCTCGTACTTGATATGGGCCATGGGCCGTAGCAGACGCTGGCGGCTGTACCTCTCCCTAGCCTTGTTGAGCATCTGGGTGGCCTTGGGCGGCTCATAGCGCGTCTCCATGCAGATGCTGGGCGGCAGGTCGACAAACTTCTTGCCCCGCTTGTAGGAGGCTTTGAGCTTGTTGTCGAGGAGGTCCAGGGCGGTGGCAGGGACCTTGAGGGGAAGCGTAAACTTGAACGGAACGGCGAGGTTGTTCTTGCGATGATGGTCCACGAGACCCGACGAGTGAAGGTCAAATTGGCCCGAGTCGAGGTCAGCCTTCTGGCACAGCGTTGCCTGCTCATTGTAAAAGAGGATCTGACGCTTGGCGATGCCGTTCTTGCTGTCGCCCGAGTAGAAGCTCGAGTCGCCGACCCCAAAGACGCTGGTTTCAAGATCGCCGCGAATACGAGCCTTGATACCCGTGATGACACCTCGCTCGGGATCGCAGCGTGCAAGGTGAACCTGGCCGCAGACGTCCTGCCCTGGCCTGTAGATCTTATCCTGCGATCCGGGACCCTCGAGGAAGGCGATCGTCTGGCAAGCGGTCCGCTTCGGTACCGACGGCAGCGGCTTGACCTTGCCTTCGATCTCGATGCGGGCCGAGTAGCCTTTGTTGATGGCGCTCGACACGCTAAACTCGGTGCGAGCCGTAGCTGTCGAAGCCCTTCGGCTGCGCAAGGTCGGGGTCCGGGTCAGCGCCCGACCCTGCGGGGGTTGTGTGGAGTGGACCGAGACACTCGAAGCCAGTTCGGGAGCGGCAGGTTGCGGTGCAGGCGGCAGCTCGACGTTGGGCTCGCATAGTGGAGGGAGCTGCGGCTGCTGCAAAACGTCATTGAGGCGGGCTCTACCAGCTCTGACAAAGGAGTGCACTCGCTGTTGTCGGAACGCGGCTCCTTCGGCGTCGCGAAAGCTGGAGGCAGTCGTGGAAGCCTGCTGATTGTGGTCCTTGGGGCGGGCCTGTGTGCCTCTGCCAAATGTGGTGCGCGAGCTCCGATGGGAGCCGAAGAAGCCTCTTACCGAAACGGCCGAAGCTGGCGCCATGGTGCTTGGTGGCGATGGGAGTGACACGGTCGAAGGCTCTCAGTCGTTGGTCAGGATCGCGAAGGCGACCTGATAAGAAGGAGCAGGAGACAAGGGCACGACGCGGTGGAGCGGGATGAAGCGTATCGAGCGAATGGATTCCAGGCAGAAGCAGGATGGAAGGGAACCGAGGAAGAGGGTCAGAGGAGAGGGAGGGGCAGAGGGGGCCAGCGGAGGCTGTGCGCGAGCTGCGAAGGCTGTTTCTGGTCGCACGGGGATCTCTTTACTTACACACACACACACACACACACACACACACACACACACACACACACACACACACGCTCTCTCTCTCTCTCCTCTCTCTCCTCTCTCTCCTCTCTTTCCTCTCTCTCTCTCTCTCTCTCTCTCTCTCTCAGTTATGCGCGCCTTCGGCTCTCTCTATCCGCTGTTGGCGAGCTGCCTCTGAAAGGCAAGTAACTTACGACTGACTACTACCCTAGTGATACGATTTCATTGGTTGGTCTGTGTAGTGTCTCTCTGCTCCGTGGCTCTCCCTTCTTGCGCTCTTGGCTGCAAGGTTACAGGGCACCTTTGTCCGTCACCAACGGTTGGCCGGCTACACGTTTCTCTCGCCTCTAGCATTCCGGCGATGTGCTAGTAACGTGCTTGGCAACGTCTCTCACACGCCAAGTGGGGTGGGTGGGTTAAGCCAAAGCCAAGATTGGCTCGCCTCGCTGTGCTGCAACTGCGCCTATCAAGAACGGATCAGTAACTAAGTCAAGCCACGCCGTTACTCACGGGCCACAGCTTCTGCTCCCGGCCCGCAAGGGAGGCGGGGGTTCCGACTGCATACAGACTCACACGCCATCTGGCCCTATCTTTGGTGGCCTCCCCGCTCCCGCGTGGGGCGCCGCTTCTCGCGCATTCGACCTTGCGCCAACATCTGCTGCGTACAGCAGCAGAGCAGAGCAGAGCGCATGGCCCCCCGTTTGTCTTCCCTGTTTCTCCTCTGGCCAGTGAGACTAAACCCCGTTGGCTTTTTGGCTAGGCAATCTTAATCGTAACCCCAATAGCTTCCGCGTTGGATAAAGATTCTTATTCGTATTACGCATGACCAGTTCGACTCCAATGCTGGGCACCGGAGTGGGCCCCGTGGGCGGCGGCTCCAACGCAAGACCACGCAGTGTGCAGAGTCAACGCGGGGACTTGGATGCCAAACCGCGTGCTGTGTTTCGGTTTCCACAAGAGCAGGACCTTGGCTGTAGTTCAAGGGACACGCACATCACCTACAGTAGTGACCTTTCGCAGCTCCAACGGGGGCTCATTTTTTGGAGC
>JALNIF010004031.1:0-11273 GCA_026284005.1 Thecaphora frezii | reverse complement strand
AAAAAAAAAAAAAAAACGCCACTCACCCGCCGCTCGCATGTACCACCGCTTGGCCTCGTCGATGTCGGCAGCGACGCCGATGCCGACCTCGGAGTAGTAACCCACCGCGTACTCGGCCTTGGCGATGCCCTTGGTCGCGGCGCGGCGCGCCCACAGGTAGGCCTCCGAGTCCGACTGCTTGAGCACGCCTTCGGATCCCGTCAAGTACCAGCCGCTCAGCGCCAGCTCCGACTCGCCGTCGCCCTTGCCGGCCGCCTTGGTGTACCAGGCGATGCTGCGCCGCGGATCGACGGGGCACGTCAGCGAGCCGTACTCGTAGGCGCATCCCAGCTTGAACTGGCTCGGCGCGTAGCCCAGCTGCGCCGCCTGGGTGAAGAGCTCGCGCGCGTACGCCTCGTCGTGGACGACGACGGTGCTGTTGGGCTTCTCGTGCAGCAGGCCGAGCTCATGCAGCGCGTGCGGGTTGTCCTCGTCTGCCTGCGCCGCGGCGCGCTTGAGCCAGACGACGGCCTCGCGGATGTTGCGCGGCTGGCCCAGCAGGCCGTTGAGCAGGACCATGCCGAGCTTGTACATACCCGCCGTGTCGCCGAGCGCCGACGCCTTGCGGTAAAAGAGCACGGCGCGGTGGTGGTCGCGCCGCGTGCCGGCGCCGACCTCGTTGCAGACGGCTGTGCGGTAGGTGGCGGCCGGATGGTTCTGCTTGGACGCCTGGACGTAGAGGTTGTAGGCCTTCTCGTGGTCCACCTGGAGGCCGAGCGAGCCGTTGCCAAAGCAGTTGGCCAAGAAGAACTGGGCTTCGGCATACGGCGGCTTTCCGATGCCCATGCCGGTGGTGGCGAGGCGCTTGATGAGCTTGAGGCTCTCGGCCAGCAGCGTATCGCGGTACTTGCGCTGCTGCTTGGGCCCGTCGGCGGGGTCTTGCACCTTTTTGGCAGCCTCGATGAGGTACTTGGCGAAGGCGAACTGCGCCTCGGGGTCCGGGTCGCCCTTCATACGCTGGCGGTACTCGGCGACAAAGGCCTTGTTGAAGGGGAGCGTCTGCTGCGGCACGACGTCCTTGCTCTTGCGGCGCGAACTCGAGCTGCCGCCGCCGGCCATGCTGCTCATACTCATCTGCGTCCCTTGGCGCGTCAGCATGCCCGGCTGCGCTGCACCGACGCCCATGCCCATACCCATCGCTGCGCCAGCGCCGCCCATGCCGGGCGGGTAGCTCGGCTGCGTGCCCTCGGGGTAGCCGATATAGCCCTGCGCCGCGGCGTAGTACGCGTTGGTCTCGAAACCGTTGGCACCGGCGTAGGACTGCTGCGCAAAGGCGTAGCCGTTGCCCTGGTGCGGCTGGTAGCCGGGATGCGCGCCCGGTGGGAAGCCGCCGTTGCCGCTGCCACCGCCATGCTGGCCACCAAAGTATCCCGAGGCCGCATCGTAGCTGCCCTGGCCCTGCTGGCCGCCTTGCGGATACTGCTGGTGCTGCTGGTCGTGGCCCTCGACGGAAGCGTCAAACGACCCGAGCGGGTACGATTCGCCGGGCGCCGAGTTGTGGCGCATGCCGCCACCGTACTGGTTGGCGTAGGCGCCGTGCTGCTGCGCCTGCCAATCGGCCGCCGAGACGGAGCTGGTATCGCCGAGCTGGCTGTAGCTGACCGAGGTGTCGTGGCCGTTGGCCGAGGCGCGGTTGCCCTGGTCCAGGTCGGCGGCGGCCTGGTCGATCTCGTTGGCGATGGCGGCGAGCGAGTTGTCCGGATGGACCTCGGCGGCGGACTGGTGGATCTCCTGGTTGGCGTACACGGTGTTGGCGCGGACCGAGGCGGCGCCCATGAGGTTCCTGGCGGCGCCCGGCGGTGCGGGGCTCTTGGACCGCTGCGGGCCGAGGTTGGGCGTGCCGAGCAGCCGCATGTTGGCGAAGCTGTCTCCCAAATCGTCGGCCAAGGGCGGCGCGCGCGAGGCGCCGGGCGCATTGCCCGCGTCGAGCGCCGGCATCGAGACGTTCGACTGGCGATACATCATGGACTCTGGTTTGGACGGGCGAGGGCAGCGCGCCAACCATCGGACAGGAAGAAGGCGAGAGAGAGAGAGAGATGGAAAGTGAGCGAGAAGAGGAGGGATGGATCGACGAGGCATGGGGGGCAATCGAGCGACCACACGATTGCGCAGCAGTCAGTAGGCGTGCACAGCTATCCCAGAGCTATGATGAGGGCCGTCGAGATGGGACGGGGGAAGGTAGCGAGGGCTCACCCTGGGACTGCTGCGGCTGGGTGTAGGTGCGGCTGGGCTGGCGCGCGTTGGGGCCCTGGTCGTGGACATATCGAACGGGCGCCTGCTGCGGGCTATACATGTAGTTCTGGCGCGGATCATGGCTGTACTGCTGCGCGCCCGACGAGCCGACGCTGCCGCCGCCGCCCGCCTGGCTCGGGCTGCGGTAGTATCCCTGGTACGGTGATCCCGATGGCGTGCTCAGCTGCTGCTGCGATTGCTGCGGGTGCTGTTGCGGTTGCTGCTGCTGCTGCTGCTGCTTCGGATAATGGCCGGCCACTGAAGCGCTGCGGCTGGGCGGGACGTCGTTGTAGTCGTAGGCCGACGCGTAGGCCAACGAAACCGACTGGTGCGAATCCTGCGACATGGCGAAGCTTTTGTTGGGGGGGGACTCGTGGATCGGCTGCGCCGTAGTTGGGAGGCTTGGTGTGGTCGGATCGGTCTGCCGCCGTGTTTGGCCGATCGACAGCTCGTTGGTAAGATGCAGCGGCGGCGGCGATGTCGGAACTGCCGAAGCCTGCGAGAGAGAAGCTCGGCTGGATCGGGCGTGGGGGCGGCGGATCGCAACGGGAAGCGTAACCGCGGCCGGGTGTTGTTGTTTGGCTTCGCTTCCGTCGCGGTTGGAGCGTCGGTGGTGGTGGTGGTGCAGACCAAGCAAGCAGCTACTAGCTCCAAAGGGGCGAGACGGAGGATGCCTGGGCGGACAGATGGCGAGGCAGGATGCGGATGGGGAGCAGCTCAGGATGGCAGCGCTGAGCCGATGACAGACACACCACGACCCGAAAGAAAAAGGAAAATCCATTATCAGCAACCTAGGAAATGGGCGGCAGAGGCGTCGCAGGGTGTATTGGTGGGTGGCTTTGCGCCTCGCCCCATTCGTATTCAGTCTCCACGCGGCTGTGTGCCGGCGTTGCGCTCCTCCGCTGCCCGCCCCTCCTGTCTGCAGCCCGGTCCGTCCGAGCAGAGCAGAGCAGAGCAGAGCAGAGCAAACCAAAATAAGTATATGTATATAACTATATATATATATATATATATTTATTTATTTATTGAAAATAAAAATAAAAAAGCATGGCCAAGCGACGCGTGCGAGGGCCAGCCGAGGTTTCCTAATCACGGCTTGCAGCGACAACCAAGACACACACGTACACCTCTCACCACACGCCCCTAGCCACCCACCCACACACACACACCCCTCTACACATACGCACCCCAAAGTCACAAGTCCATACGGCCAAAACCCACGCTAGGGCCCCACTATGGACCAAGCAAAAATCCAAAGCAGAACTACCAGTCTAGCCTTAGGCCGCAACGCTTCGCTCCTAGACGCATCCCGATTTCGAAACCGATTCTGTTCGGCTTCACCGCCGCCGTGTTACGGGCATATCCGCACCACCGCTCCTGTGTGTGTGTGTGTGTGTGGCCGCTTCCGCTTCCGCACGCTTCCGTACCATTGCCTCGGTTCCGTCCTGGGATGGCGTCCGCCTGGACGGCGCGATGCTTCCTTGCCGTTTCGATAGTCGCAGCAGTTGGAGTCTAGCCGCAGAGCAGTCAGAAAATACGCCATGTCGTGCTCAGCGCCATTGAGGTGCGCGCTGGTGCGGGGTGTGGGTCGGCTGGACGACAAAATGACGAAAAAAGGGGCCCGCTAGCCACTTGGTTCATCCTGGCGGTATGTGCGTGCTGTCGGCCCAGTCGAGGGCTGCTGATCTTATCGGACGCGTAGGCGCAAAGGGCAAGCGCAACTGCTCGCAGCAGAGCCGTGCGAGCCCACCCCACATCGCGCACATCAATACTCTGCCGGCCTCGTACGCAAACACGCCGAATTACACACAGACCCGCACACCCACACACCCGCGCACCCACACACCCACGCATCTACACACCCACACACCTGTACACAACGACCAAGCAACGGCGCACCAACACGCACGCGTCCATCTGACGCACACCCACACGACCGTGCCGCCGCCGGCGCCAGGCTTTTAAACCCCCCTCTCGGCTTCCCTCCCCCTCCTGCTGGAAGCCGGTCTTCCCCTTCTTCCACCAGCAGAGCTACCTCATCGTACCAGTCGCATCGTCGACCGATAGCACCATCGCCGTACCGGTACCACAGACGTCACAGCGGCAACAGCCACATTGGCAGCAGCAACAACCACGTCTTCCGGGGGAGCGCATCGTGATTCTTGGTCATTTCTCGTTGGACCATGCGAGCATCGCGCGGCGGGTCAACACAACGGCCAACGCCATACGCGGGCCGATCAGACCGCCTTACTTGCTCAGCATCATCTAAGGCGGGTAAAAGCGTGCAGAGGTGGTGCACAGCGACGATGAGCATCAAGGGAGCGGACAGGTACAGCAGCCCCACGGGAAAAGGGTTCGAGCACCGGAAGGGTGGGCACGTACCTTGACAAACTCCTCGTAGTTGATCTGGCCGTCGCCGTCGACGTCGGCCTCTCGGATCATCTCGTCGACCTCGTTGTCCGAGAGCTTCTCGCCGAGGTTGGTCATGCTGCGTAAATCGTTCGGTGCGAACAAGCGTGGGGATCGGGTCAGATCGAGGATTGCCTTGCTGCTCCACAGACGGGCAGTGGCGACACCTGAGGAAGAGCCGCTGCTCCCGGCCATTGGCCAGTGATACGTACACGTGTCGCAGCTCGGCGGCGCTGATGAAGCCGTTGCCATCCTTGTCAAATACCTTGAACGCCTCCTTGATCTCCTCTTCGCTGTCGGTGTCCTTCATCTTCCTCGCCATCATCGTGAGGAACTCGGGGAAGTCGATGGTACCGTTGCCGTCGGCGTCGACCTCGTTGACCATGTCCTGCAGCTCGGCCTCGGTCGGGTTCTGTCCGAGCGATCGCATCACGGTTCCAAGCTCCTTGGTGGTGATGGTGCCATCGCCGTCTACGTTGGACCGAAAGGCGCATCGGACGGGGTACCGGTAGGTGCCGTCAGCGCTGGCGTCCTTGTGCGGATATCGGGCGGATGGTGCCGCTGCACCTGGGCTCTTTGGGCAACTTACCCTTGTCAAAGAGGGAGAAGGCCTCCTTGAACTCTGGAAGCGGCATACAAGGCGGACCGGAGCAGGATCGGGGATAAGAGGGCAATATTCAGCGCTGCACCAAAGAGCAAAGGGGCTCGTGATCCAGCTGGCTGCTTCCCGTGCTCCACTCACCAGAGATCTGCTCTATTTTGGCCGAAATGCGGCGAAAAAGGGCGGCAGGGAGGTAGGATCCGGTCGGATGGACGAGGACGGATCACAGAATAGCACGTCAGCAAAGGTCCCGGTCGGCGCCAAACTTCGGCCACTGGACAGCAGCCTCGCTGGAGTGTGACATGGAAAAGCGGCGAGTCGTCTAAGCGGCTCCTGCGACGCCATTATGCGCGATCCAAGTGCGACTAACCTTCGGTCTGTTGGAGAACAAGTGCGAGAAGGAGGCGAGGGATGGGACCACGGTCAGTACTCCGTGTGGCTTTTTAGAGGGCTGCAAGATGCGTTGCGCCCTCGACACGCTGGGTTGTCAGGCGCTGCCAGAGGTCTTCCGACGTCTGCCTGCGATTCCTCCTTGGCTTGCTTCCGGCAGTGTGCGAGGCGTCTGTCTAGAGCGCCCGCTCGGCCTCTGCTGCTGCATCTTGCTATACCCAAGGGCGAGCTCCGTCCACTTCGGCCGCAGCGGCCGCAGGCCTTGCAGCGTTGCTCCTCGACATGGCGGCACTCACAAGTTGGTCAGCCATTGTGGTATCGATCTGTTGGTCGTGAGAAAGGAGAGGGAGAGCAACAGGAGCCAGGAGGTGAGTCGAACGACCGAGCCCCTCTCTGTTTCGCTGCCTTGACCGTCTGCACCGCTCATGACTTCACGGCAGAGACGCGGGCCTCTGTCAACCACTCACCTGGGAAGTCTCGGAGGGGTATGGGAAAGGGATAGAGTGGCGCAGCGTGCGGGGATGGTGGTAGGTGTCGAAGACCGAATCCACCGACATTCCAACGCGGTGCGTTGGGTTGCGTTGCGTTTCGGCGTTGGGCGTACGGTCAGCTCCCACGCTCTATTCAAAGAACCGCAATAGTCGAATCGACGCACAGACTTTTATTTATTTTATTTTCTTTTTTATTTTTATTTTTTATTATTATTATTATATATATATATATATATATATTTATTTATTTTTTTTCCCCTTCACCGCCTCTCTCTCTCTCTCCCACATAAACTCAGCTGATGGGCAAAAGGGCTATAAGGCGGTTTTTTTTTTTTTTTTTTTTTTTCAGAGTGTTGGAGGTGCCGCGGGCGGGCGCGCGACCTGCCTCGCCTCGGCTTGTCGGCCCTTTCAACGAGGGGCAGATAGCGTCGAACTCTGACAAGCCCAGCATAGGTCATCGTCTGGCTCGGTGATGCTGGCCCCGCCATTTCCACTCCACCGTCATCGAGCCATCTTCACGCAGGCTCTTTCGACTTGACTCTATCCCTTTTGCCATCCATCACCAGACGGACGGACCAACCAAACACGCGCCGCCCTTTGGCCAGCAAGAAAACCCAAAGTCAGATTCACGTCCAAGTCCAAGCACAAAGCCCAACACTGACGCAACCGAGTGATCGATAACACGACGCCCACACGCAGCCTTGCATCATCGTTGCCGCACGCGCCCTCTCCTGGCCAGCCGAGGGGCGGCTCTTGCGTTTCCCCGTCCTCAGCCGAAGGCGCTACAGCCCGAGACGCGCCTGGCATCTAGGCAGAGCAACGAGCGGCGAAGCTGCTGCTGCGTCGGTCTAAGCCCTCCCCTTGCCAGCGAACCGCTTCCAAAAACAGAGGCGGAGATCGGCGTGATAGCCACACGCTATGTACTCGGCACTGCCCGCCTCACGCTGCCATACCCACCTCATGAACAAATGCCCGATCTCGAATCGCCCGGCGGATCGGGAAACACGCCGCAACTTGACACGTCCCGTACACCTCTCTCGCCAGTCTTTCAAACCCGTTCCTCAGAATGCTGGTATTAGACGAGACGCCCATCTACACTTCTGGTCTATCGGGGATGCGGCCATCTATAAAATCTGGATGCTGGAACAACAGGCCTTCTGCCGAGTCACGTTTGGAGTGCCCTAGCGCTTCTTAGCAGCCGAGAAACGAGATGGAGGACCAGGGTATACGGATGGAGAGGACCGGACGGGATGCAAAGAGCCAGAAGCTCGCTCGGTTCTAGAAGCGCATGCTAGAGTGCGCCTCCTTTTTTGCGAAAAAGAGAAAAGAGGGGAAGGAGAGAAGGGCATAGCGAGGGCCAGCAACGGCACGACGCCGCGGACATCATCGAGACCAGCTCCAGACCGCAGGCGACGACAGACCCGCCAACGCCGCCGCAGCACGTCGCACAGCAGTCGCCTCGGCAGCATTGTGCATATCCAAGGCCTGCGCCGTTCGAACCTGGCCCCTGCCGAGGGCATCGCCGCCCTTCCAGACGCCTGTGCCCGCGGCCGACGGGGGCGGGGGCAGCATCAGCTCCGCTCGGCAGAGGCGCGCGCAGAAGGTGGCGCGCGGCGTCATGCTGCTGCGGCCTCGTCGCGAGGCGTCCTTGGCCGAGCGCGATCCGCTCGCCGACGACGACGCTGACAGCGCCATGTTTTCGCCGCCCCGGCGCGACGGCGCCACCGAGGCTAGCCGCGAGCCGGCCAGCGCCGAAAAAGGTGGCACGGCGGGCGTCACGGCGCCCGAGGCGAGGGGCGCCTCCCACTCTTCCATCTCGGTCGCGCCGACACCGGCGACGCCGAGCTTGCTGCTCGAAGGCGTCGCCTTGGACTTGCCGGAGCGGCTCGACGACGAGGGTTCCGCTTCGTCGTTGCCGGACGCTTCGGCCAGACGCGACCCTTCCGCCTGCTGCAGCCGCAGTCGGAGTCGCTGGAGGCGCGCATCGAGCTTTGCCGTGGTACGCGACGGGGGCGGGCTGGCCACCTCCTTGGGCGTGGCCCAGCCGGATGCCGAGGCGCTGTCGGCCAAGCCACCGGCTCCCCAGCGCTTGCGGCCGTTCTTGGACGCCTTTTTGCAGGCTTCACGCGCCTCGGCCGCCGCGGCCTCGACCTCGAGGCGGCGCAGCAGCTGGTTGGCGCGAGCCGAGCGGCGCACGAAGAATTCCATGCCGAGCGACAGGCTCAGGTTGAGGTACTCGTGGCCCTCGTCGCTCCAGATCAGGTCGCCGGCGCTGCGTTCGTCGTCGTCGTCGTCGTCGTCGCCATCCGCAAGCGTCGCTGCCGATCGTTGCAGGGTCGGGTGCAGGTCGTGTCGTCGGACGCGCGGAGCGATCGGCGTCGAGTGTAGCGTTCGCTGTGAAGACGACGACGACGACGCCGCACCTTTGCCCTCTTTGGCGGCGTCCTGGTCCTGGTCGCGCTGGTGCGGCTGCTGGAGATCGTACTTGGAGCAGTAGAATCGGCTCAGCCAGCCGTTTTCGGGATCGGGCATGCCCCACGAGGCGGCGTCGTCGTGTTTGGCCCTGTCGGCGCGGGCATCGGCATCGGGTGCGGACGCATCGGCGTCCTGGCCGTCGTCGGGGAACCTCCAGACGATGCCAAAGTCGGCCTCGAGGCGCGCCGAGCACGCCTTGGCCTCGGCCTGCTCGATGCGCCTGCGGTTGTCGGTGACGGTACGTTGCTGCGTAGCGCCGGCATGGTCGGCGTCGTCGTCGTCGTCGTCGCTCTCGCTGTCCTCGCTGTCGTCTCTGTCGCCGTCGAGATGCTCGGCGTCGTCTTCGGGCTGCTGTACGCGAAACACGGCGTGCCAGTCGGCGTCGGTGTCAAATAGGAGCGACACGTTGTCGGCGTCGTAGCGCTTGAAACGGAGCGGGATCACGTGTACGACCGACTGCGGCTGCGAAGCCGACGAGACGGCGTCGACAGGTTCGGTAGCGCCCTCACGCTCGAGGATGCTGAGGCGGTCGAGCTCGGCGTCGCCCGTGGCGACGGAAGCGGCGGCGTGGGAGCGGTGGGGCGAGGGAGGGGGCAGCTTGCGGACGACGCGCAGGCCGACGCGCCAGTGGCGGTGGGCAAAGTGGTGGCGGAGGAGCTCGTGCTCGACGGCGTGCTTCCAGGCGTGGCTGATGGAGCGGACCGAGAGGTAGAGCGTGGCGGGGTCGCAGTAGAGGAAGATGGAGCGGAGCAGCTCGTTGGGCAGCCGAGGTTCGAGGCTCGAAGCGCACCCGCTGCCCTCCGACGCGGCGGAGAGGCGGGCGTGGGCGAGTGCATTCATCGCGACGGCGGAAGAGATGGGAGGGGTGGTGGTGGTGGTGGTGGTGGTGCAAGGACGGCGCAGAGGGTTAAAAAAAAAAAAAAAGGTGGGGTGCGAGTGTCGAGCGTCGAGGATGGCTGGCGGAGCGACGAGAAAGGCAAACGAGGGACGGTGGCGGTTGGAGCGGAGAGGCGATAGGAGAGAAGGAGGGGACAGACGGAGGGTGGTGCCAAGGAAAAGGTGGCGACGGTTGGGTTTTAAGGCCAGCGTGAGGCGCGAGGTGGGAGGAGGCAAAGGGAGGAGGGGAACACCAACACCAGGCCCAGCGCCTCGGCCTCGCTTGGACGCCGGCGCCACTTGGAAAGGCTGCCCACCAACCACAACCATCTCAGCCGGCGTGCAGGCTGGAACGAGGGCGCAAAGAGAAGCGAAAATTCATCAGCACAGCTCTGCACGTTGGCGCCAACCAAGTTGTATGTACGTTGTAAGCAGCGAGGCGGGGTAAAGTGTGCTGTCGAGATTAAGATTGCATTCTTATTGTTTGTATGTATGTACCTCTTTTCCTCTCTGTCTGCGTGTTTTTCTCTCTCTCTCTCTCTCTCTCTCTCTCTCTCTCTCTTCTTGGCCCACACGAAAAAGTTTTTTTTCTTTTTCTTTTTCTTTTCCGCGAGCCAGCCACGCATGCAGGGCGGCCGACGGGGTTCAAAACGCAGGGTTTGGCGAGTGCGTTTTGAATTGCGGGGGCAACGAATGGAAACCCGCCTGTTGGCTGGCAGGTGCCGCTGGCTGAGACGGCACTTGGAAACTTGCGCGGCTGCACGTTGGAATTGGCACAACAGCCCAACGCTGGCCCGCCTCGAACGCTGCCAAGCCACAACGCGCGCTTCACCCTCTGCCACGGCACGCCTACGTAACCATCCCAACCCCATCCACCACGCACGCTGCACCACAAGCCAGTCGCGTGTGAGAGAGGCACTCGTCCGTGGTAACGTGGTAATTTGGCGTTTCCCCTCGTCTCGCAGCGCAGATTCAAGCCAACGCTGTGGGGGCAGCCTGTTTAGCTTGCTGCGCTCGGTTGGCGCGTGCGTTGCTGCGCTATACCGGCTGTAGGCATACGCAGTCACGCACGGCTCGTCTTGTGTGTGATACGATCAAGCGACTGGCAGAGACTTGGTGTTACGTACACGCACGCTTCTGACTTTTCTGCAGGCGTGGTGTTGGGTTGGGGCTTGCGACTTGGGCGCGGCGAGGCGCCACTTTGATGGCTGCACAGTGCTATACAATACATAGGAGCGGTCTATGTAGTCGGCTGCGATTTGCGATTGTTTTTGCTTAAGGCCAAGACGGGCGCGAGACGGACGCGCTTGGTGCAGCAGGCAGTCCGGCGTCACGGTTGGCGCAGGCATCGGCCACCGTAGCCGCGTTGGCTTGCCGAGCGACGCGCTCCTCTCTGCTTTACGTTGAAATGCAAAACCTCTTTTTTTTTTTTTTTTCTCCACGTACCCTGTACCCTGCCCCCTGCCCCCCTGCCCCCCTGCCTAGCAGCGAGGTTAGCGCGGCTGCATTGGGATTGTTGTGGAGCTGGCGATGGTGATGGTTATTGTGAGCGTATTGGTTGTATGGATGTATGGATTGGGTTTGCGGCGATGTGTGCGTATGGTGTCGCGTTGGGTAAGCTACAGTGCAAAAAAAAAAAAAAAATAAAAAAAAGAAAAAAAAAAAAAAAAAAAAAAGGCACATGGTCGGGGTGCGCTTTTGCACAAAACCCGTTGCAACCCAAACGGCCCCGTTTGGCACACCCACGGCGGCCACGGCCC